>JABFEB020000124.1:21991411-22003912 GCA_019775895.2 Stomatorhinus ivindoensis
AGCGCTACATTAGCGGAGGGAAAAAAAACACAATAACACATCAGAAAACTATCATGGGAACCTTGTCTGGATGTGAACTGCAGTGAAAATGCAAGATGGTTTCAGTGGAAGGAAAAGCGTTAAAAACAAGAGCTAAAAACAAGGTGATCAATAGTGAAGTCTCCAGAGGCCTGAGATGGGCAGACACGCCAAGGAAATACCGCTCTGGGGGAGGATCAGCGAAAGGACTGAGCTTAAGAGACGGGAAGTACAGAGTACCTACAACGGCTGGTGCCGAAGGGTCTGAAGCTTATGGAGATACTTCTGGCGGAATTTGTCGGCCCGCTCCACAGCCTGGGGCAGGTCGGGCTGGCTAGCCACCGCCCGCTTCACCACCTAGGGAGTGCGTGCCAAAGAGTCAGAGCTTCAAGTATCAAAATACCCCTATAGGACACGATCGGGTCTATAAAACACATTTCATTCCTCAATTCCAGCATTAGAAGCCTAAATAAGCTTCGCATTAAACCAGTTGAAAGAGGCAGTTCCAGTTACCCCATCCAGTGCCTCCTCAAAGCAGTAGAGCCAATACTGGCGGGCAAGTGCATCCTCGGTCAGGTCCACCGTGTCGGGGATGTAAGAGGAGGGGTCTTGCAGTAAGGGGAGGTTCACCAGCTGTCTCTCCAGCCTGTCCATCTCCAGCATATCAAACTGGGAGGGGAGCGAGTAGAGAGCACTGGTCACAGCACTGCAGACAGAGCACATGACCTAGCCACTGCAGTTATGCCAGTGTGGAGGACTAAGTGCAACCACCATAACATGCAGCTCAGAAAGGCAACAACCACTCATACTAACAGCGGCCGAGTTCAGCGACCCAAAAACACTGAGATACGTTAGGAAAGTAACTCCCTGGCTTTACCTACAGCTACGGCGATGCCAGTCACAGTCACCTATACCAAAACAGTGGCCAAACCCTCCCCAACACAAGCAGGGAGCTCATGCAACTGTGCGAGGCGATTCTACATTCAAAGACTCTCCACCATGACTCACATTGCAATTCTGTTTTTTTTTTTTTTAGCAAGAACTGAGACTCACAACACACAATTTCTACTTAATCTGTAGAAAATCAACCAGAACTCAAACTTTCTCAAAAGGTCTAAGGGCATACCCTTCCATAGAGGCCTAGAGTGGACAGACCACTCCTTACTAAACCTCACAGCTGAATTCTCACCCTGCCAACACACTTCCCTGAACTCCTTCTCAAGATCTTCGAGCCACAAGGTCAGCATGAGTCTGAGTGCCGGCTAAACGGCAGCAGTGGAAGACGCCCGGCCGGCCACGGCCAGCGAACACACACAGCTCCCATATCATCTTTGCTGTTCAGATTGGGGTCGACGGCACAAGAAACGCGAAGAGGTAGCAGAACGCTGCGGTACGACGGGCGGGTAGAAGCAGGGCATTGATAAGCACTGGGGCAAGCGCTGCAATGGCCTCCCCCCTCAGATATTCAGCTAGCTACTAACAAACGATGGAGCAGACGGGCGGAGCACAGGTACGGTCACTTCGGTCCACCTGGCCCTCCAGAGTCTAGTTTTCTTTCTCATCAAAAGAGCTACATTCCCCCCCCCCACCCACTGCTTTAACCACATGTATTTTGTAAAAACTAAAGGGGCACCCCATCTCCAATAAACATCTTATTCTGAGCCCCAAACCCAATGTCTCGGGGTCAGAGTTGGACATTCCAGGTCCAGAAAGTAAAAATCCAGACCAAGATTCTGTTCCAACCAAGCAGTTGAGTACTCTAACTCTTTATCCTCAACTGGTTGGTTGAAACAAAGTCTTGGTCCAGATTTTATTTTTCTGCATCTGAAATATCCTGTTCATATGCTGAATCAGGCAGGGCGGCGTCTGTTGCGGCAGATGTTAAAGAACACGTGCGTTAAATGCTTTAAGTGACGATGCATAAATGAAAGAAGCAACTTCACAAAAGTAACAGAGATTTTCAGCTGTTTGCCAGTAGGCAGCTGAGTATCTGCAGACGTGTATGGAGGCATCTGATAGACGGCTTTAAACACAGCTGGTGATTCTCAGGCTCATAAAGCGTGAGTAGATGCATTTTCTCAAGCGTCAAACATGGCAAACACAGCAGAGGGAGGGGGGGGGGGGGTACTTACGGAAAACTGAAGGGGAAGGTTAAAGAAACAGAGGAAGAACATGGAAGATATGGAAAAGAAGCAAAAAATAGACATCATGGACAGATACCTGCACCATTTAGTTCCGTTTTAAAAGATAATTGTGAATTTTACAGCAATGCTGTCAAATGTAATTTAAGCAAATAATAAAAACAACAGAAGATGGGCATGTGGAGTGAAAGGCTTTTCGCACTCTAAAACGCATTTACCCATAAATAAAAAATATTGCTGGTGTGCCAAGAAGCGGAGCGCTCCCCCTGCTGGTGACAACGAGGAAGGACTCACCGTTCCGCTGCGCACCCGTTGCATGGGGTTAGGGTCGGGGGAGACACTCATCAGGCCGGAGCTCCCTGCATAGTTCTCCCCCCAGCTGTACTGGTTGGGGTCTGTAGGGGGCCATGGCACAGGGCCGTCACACACATTAACCCACATGTGAACACCCCCCACATTACACAGAAGAGACAGCGTGGAACCCGCCGCATGAGCAATCGGAAACCAGGTAAAAAAAAAAAAGGAACAAAGATCTCTTTAAAAGCTGTGATCCACTTAAAATAAGCTGAATTTCATTACAGTGAAAACCCTCCTTTCTGAACTGACCAGTTATTAACTAGCAGGTGTAGTATATTAAATCACTCAAAGCATTCTAATAAAGGAATAACTTTAAATGTGACGCAAAATCAAAAATCCCTGCAAAAGTCTTAATCGAAGTCTTTCAGACAGCACATTTCCTGGAAGTTCTACATATTCATTCAAGACAATCAGAATTTAAATTGGGTTATTGGAAAAGGCTATATTTTCACATTTCTCCATCTCCATGGGGATGAAGAGGCTGTCGGGAAAGGGGGGGGGGGGGGGATTAAGAGACACCGATCCTTACTGTCTTCCTCCGCCCCCTTGAGGAAGGCCCCAATGGCTCCGAGGTAGCCCTCGTGTCTCAGAAAGAGAGCCTGCACCTCCCCCTGGAAAGTGACACAATCACCCACGAGGGACATCTTAGGTGACAATGCTGTCCGACATACATGAAATCCACCTGAATAACGAAGTTAGAAGCACTTTGATAATCCTATAGTTTCAAGAGAGAGATCTGGTAACAAACACAGGCATCCCATCTACGCCAGCAGATACACAGACTACAGCCAGACAAAACCACGCACACGCTGCTGAATTTAACATCGATCCCACAAGGTTCTGCAAATAAAATGACAGCCGGGCCTCCGCACGGCGGCTGGACTGTCATGCAGAACCGGTGCACGTTACTTACACCTCGGGATTTCATTTCCGTGTCTAACAATAACACTTAAACCTTCCTGATGGTGCCTAATTAAAAGAGTTAAGCTAGATATTGATTAGCTGGTGAAAACTGCAGTCCAAAAGGCTAAAATGCATAATACGTCGGGTTTAAAGCCGAAAATAAATGTCACAGAAGGTTCAGAGGTGGCATCCAGGACCTGGAGAGCATGTCACCTTGGTGAAGAAGTTGATGCTGTAGGTGATGGTGTGCATGGTGACAGGGTGGCCGCGGATGAAAAAGCCACCGAAATACACCCGGGTGAGGTTGTGCAGTCGCGCGTACAGGCAAGCCAGCTGCCCGATGTCGTTGCTGATCATGTGCAGCAGACTCTTCGCCATGTCCTCTTTGGAAAATTCTGGAACGAGAGGCGACCATAGTCTGCAGAGTTCTTTTCCACGCAGCTATCTTGTAATCTATAAGCCCCTGTACTTAAGCTGGTACCCGAATGCCTCTTACACATCATCTGCCTCGATCAGATGATGCGCTGAAAAGCATCTGCGGAATGCAAGACGCCGACGTGAGGCCTTGTGGACTCGGGCCAGGTGACTGTTCTAGGGCCACGATCAGAACCAGCTCTCAAGGCAGGGGACGCGAAAGGGGCCCGTGGAGATCAATGGATCTTAGCCGATGAAGACAGCCAGCCATCTGGAGGAGCAATTAGCACTTCGAACTCCTGCCTCATCGGTGCTTGCAGTTGAACCCTGAGTACTATGACCTAAATCTCCCTGATAACTTTGAAACCCTGCATGGGGTCAACAACACATGCAGCTAAATCCAGTGTCGCTGGGACACTGATGGCAGTGAGCCAACGTTACGGTTTTTCCAAAAATAACACCATGGAGTAGACAATAGCAGGTAAAAGGCGCTTCTCTGCCTGCTGTAACCAAACTGGCTGCACAGTTAGGAACAAAAAACAATTGCACTGAAATTAAGGACATTTGCCATGAATGTGCTTCTTACCTTTATCAGTTGTAGCAGATTTACCAAAACTGCTAGCGATGAGGTCCCCCGTCAAGCCCAGGGAACCATAAGCCCCCCCGTATATGTCCTTCACAAGCATGTCAACACTTGTGTGCTGCCCCCTGGAGGCCAGCTGAAGCAGTTCATCAAACCTCTGAAAGTAGGACAAAGAGGACAGATAACTTGCTCGGATATGACGACACCTGCACGGCAGGGCAATGTGATCAGGACACGTACTTATACAGTCAAGCCCCCTATATTTAAAAGAGATACTTTGGGGACTACATAACTTGTCAATTCCCCACAGGTTTAGAGTTTACGTTTCAGGAATGTGGGATAAAAATGGCACCCAGATAAAAATAAGATGTTTACTCGTATGTTTCACATACGTGAATACGCTAAAATAATTTAAATATACAGTGGTACCTCAGTTCTCGAACTCATTAGAACTCAAATCTCTTAAAAGTCAAACCAACCGATTCGAAAAAAAATGAGCTAGAACTCGATTTGAATCTCAGAAGTCGAACCGTGAACGCCGACCTAATATAAACTGTACGCGCGGGGAAATGAGTCAGGCGGCACGTCTCTCAGCGGAAACAAAGGGTAAGGCTTCAGTCTCAGCCTCGCATTCACTGTGATAGCATCGTGCATGTTTACATTAGCAGAATACATACATTTAGACAGTAAAAACACATTTAGACAATGATAGACAGTAACAGTAATTATATTATATAATAAAATGCATTTAAAAACGAAGATTTCGTATTAATTATTTTAATATTAATAATAAACCATTAATACCTTTAATAATAATAATATTGTCATGCCGAGCGGGGACGGAATGGAGACAAAGGCGCAGACGTCAGGGTATCGTGGAATATGGGGTTTAATTACAGGTAAGGCAGGCAAAACGCAGACGGACAATACAGTGACCGGACTGGGGAAACTAAATGATACGCACACTAAATACAGAGGGCTAATGACAACAACCAGAAACAGCTGATCACACGGGGATCCCACACGGGGTTAACGAGGGGACGTGGCGGAAGGAGCAGACGATTGAGGCAGGACACGCTTTTTTTTTTTTTTTTACTTTACACATTGCTAGGATACATTTATTTTCTTACTTTATAAATTACTTTTTTGATAAATGTACTTAGATGTGTTTAGCACAGTAGATGCTCCCCTTGTTTTATCTGGTTCATTTTGTGTTTAAATGCTAAAAAACAAAAACAAAAAAAAAAAAACATTTAGGTGTAATTTTTTGGGCCCGGAAATCAATTAATTGGTTTTCCATTATTTCTTATGGGGAAAATTCGATCAGAACGCAAACTTTTTAGGATTCGATCCGGAGTTCTGAATGGATTAAGTTCGAGTTCTGAGGTACCACTGTAAATGCAATTGACAGTGGGTATTGATAAGAAAATATATAAGCGCAGCACAAGACGGCAAAATGCCTGCGTAGAAAAGGAGTAAAGACTGCCATAAAATCAGCTGACTAATACAGAGTCACATAAAATGCAGCAATCATCAAGCCCACAAAAACATACCTTTGTCTTGGTGAGCAGAGCACCCAACCCCCAAAAAGTACCACCTCCAATTGAACTTCCACCAATCCGTTCAAACTTGTCCTCGGACTCAACCTTGGTCGGAAAAACATTGTTTTTTTTTCGTTTTTACAGAGCAGCTGGGGAAGAACGCAAAGAGGTGAGCGAAGTCACGTGGCCCTCAGACATTACCTTGACTATGGATACACCAGATCCAATGTTGATAAGCAAATAGGGGAAGATGTCCGGGTTCGTGTTCTGGAAGCGGAACTCGGAATCTGCATGCTTGGCATACACAAAGGCCTCGTGGGGGATGTTCTTCAAAACGAAGTTACAGCCCTTGATAAGACAGGACATCTCGTCTTCCTTGTCCACCCTAGGTCAGGGACAGACATATAGAAGGAGTACGTTGTGGTGCAGTTGATTCTGGGGTTAGGCGACATTCCTCAAGGGCATTTTCTGCTAGTTCAACTTTTCTCCAAACACAGGACTATACAAACATGAAATAAATCAAAAACACACCAACTACTGTCAATTTAAGGTTTATGGTTCAGAATAAAATCTCTACTGAGAAATGTGACTTGCAGAATTAAATGCTCTGCATATGGGATTAGAAGAATAAGACACTGAATCCTGGAAAAGCACTTTTTCTCCTCACACAGAGTCACCCCCACCGCCCCTACAGCTCTAGGATGCTCACTTCAGCTTCAGCTTCCTCTCGATGAGCTCCTTAAACTTGTGAGCACCCCCGCCCGTGGCTTTGATGACCTTAGTCTCAGTGTTGACCAGGTGGTCTTTGATGAAGTCCAGGCAGGTCTCGATGTAAGCATTCTCAAACTTAATGAAATGAAGGCGGGCAGTGATTTCCTCCTGCACAGAGATCTCGTATAGGGGGTCCCCATCCACCTCCTGTAGGGGAAGCGGGAGGTGGTTTCAGAGGATCTGCATGCAGGAGATCCATACTCAATCGGTGGTATCAAAGGATCTGCATGCAGGAGATCCATATTCCATTGGTGGCTTTTTGTTCTCAGTCTTATTTGGTAAGGAGTCAAGTTTAAGGTTGACTGTGTGTGGCTGGGTAGGGAGGGAAGATCATCCCGGGAACAAACCTCAACCCAGAACTGCAATAACCACAGAAGGCTGAGAACTGAAGAGAAAACAGGTCAGAGAACGAGCCGTGCTGCCAAATCCCTAATTTTCAAAGTGACCACCTCAGTCTGGGTGGGAGGCAGTCACAGGAACAGCATGGATTAGTGACTTTCCATGACTTTCCATCAAGCGTACGTACAGATTTGCACTCACTGCACCCTCCCCCCATCCCACGCCTTCGCCGCTTCATACCCCCAGCATGAACAGGCAGGTCTGTGACCAGCGCCTCTGGCTGCAGGACCAGATGGCTGTTTGTCTATGCTGGACTACCTCCACCTCCCCATTTCCCTCCCCTCTTGTAAGTCACGGTGTAGTGACCATGTGCTTATGTTGCTGATGTGTTTTTTCTGTTCCTACGTTGTTCTCCCTACTGGAGTACAGTCAGGGGGCTGTTTTTTTATTCTCCTCCTCTCTCCTCATGTAATTCTGTTTTCTCTGTTCTTCCTATATCCCCCGTCTTCCTGACCTGTCTACCCCCTATAATGTGAAGTTTGTATATGTATGGTCAGGTTGATGGCCAGATTTTTTGCTGGTACTTGTGACTAGTGACATGGTGCATTGCAACAGCAGTAAAGGGTTTCATCTTCATCATCATCATCAAAGAGTAAAATTATGTTTTAGATTTACATGTTATTTGTTTACCAGATGCTTTTATCTAAAGCAAAACACAATGGAGAAAGTGGAGTCAGTCAGTCCCTGGAGTGACTGGGAATGAAGGGCCTAAGTCATTGGTCCAACGGCTAACCCACTCTAACAACCACAGGATTTGAACCAACAACAATCTGATAACAGGTACAGAGTCCGAACCTACTGCACTACAAACAGCCCATGTAGGGCAGATACCAAAAGATGTTGGTTTTTCTGATACCATTAATGCCGACTAATACACATTCCTGGATGGAAACAAGACCCTACAGCAAATCTGTACTGTTGCTTGCCGCTGAATGACTAATATTTGACAGTTAAATCTCTTGCTGTAAGAGGAAATGATCATTTACAGTAACCACTGAAAACTCCATAGAACAAAAAAAAATCAAGATAGGTAACTTACTTTTGCAGTATGGTCGAAGGATCGCACTTTGGCCACTTTGTGCTGGACTGTGGAGTAATAGGCAAGTTTCGTCAAAGACCCACCTGTTGAAACAGCAATCTTTATTGGCATCGTGACACCAACGTTATTACGGTTAAAAAATTAGATTCTAAAGAGGACAGAGAGAAAACCATACACAATTCACGCCACAACCATTTTAACACTTATCCTTACAAACACTAAACATAGTTCATAGTGTCTGGAAAAACTTACTGCATGTAAGATATGTCAGCCCATATCACCTACACCAGGCCAAGGTCTGTAGATACGATAAGCTGCCACCTTCTAGTGTTAAGTTTAATGGGAGACAGACTACAGGCTTCGCAAAGTGCGTGGAGCTGAACTAAATTTCAAAGGCGACCGACTCTTGCTGGGCTACAGGTCCTTGTGTAAAACAAATATATAACGCGGTACGCAATTAGAGTACTCGGATAACGTACTATACAACGTATATAACGTCTACAACGTAATCTTTACGTTAACTTTTCTTACAGGATTCCTAGTCTGCCCGTCGACTTAAATTTGTTCAAAGGGAAACGCAATATTGCATTTAGATTTTATTTATTGTATTTTGATCTTGCATTATATTCAGGATAGTCAGCAACACGAGTTAACATGTAACTTTTTAGGACACGACTTTCGAAAGCAAACCGATTAATCAAAATACAGGCCTAACCGTAATCCTTCGTACAATAAAACATCTAAAACGCCACGCGATGGCATTATAACAATTATGTCGGTAGTGAAAGCACTAAATTATATTAAATGTATACAGCACAGTATTAGAAAGGCTTATGATGTACAGTATGTCAAAGCATGATACTGCGCGGTGCAAAGTAAAAACAAACCAGACGCCAGATAAATAGGTATGACATCGGCTCCGCTCGCGCCGCTTTCCCCTCAATGCCGGAAACATTCCTGCTGATTTCTGAAGGGATACGTTTGAAGCTGCCAGCAGCGCCATTTTTAAACAAGTCATATAAAAACGATGTGATTGCCTCTTTGGGGCATGTCATCGAGTCCTTGCTTCGACCGAACACCTCCCCTTCTCTGCACAGTACAAACAACAGCTACAAGTGGGTAAGATCACAACACGCAGAAGGAAGAGGAGCGCAAATCCCCCCCCCGCAGGCTGGTACCTATATCTATTGCGAACCTCTTGGCATTCTCCAGGTTGCGAAAGATCTCGTCGGGTGGGAGGGTAATGCTTTTGTCCATGCTGTGGCGGCCGCTCCCAGCCTGGCTGCAATCCGCCATGTTGAGCGACTCGGAAAGCGAGGGGGGGGAGACCGATTTCGCGGAGTGACGTCCGGGAAACGAAGTTCCTGCGCAGTGAGACCCGCACGGAAGGCGCGGCGCATGCACCTGTTTGCCCCCTACCTGAGGAGTAAAATTATTACAAAGGGCTGCACTTTTCAAACGGATATAAAAAGTCGAGTTAAAATTGAAAGGGCCATAAAGCATCGTTATAAGAATATAAACGCTATGTTTTGTTCTTATTTTCGCGCCGTTACAAAATGTGTGTGTGTGTGCCAGCCTTGCGTCCATAGCTTGCAGGATATGATTTGCACCCCCACGACCTTGCATAAGACACGCATCATGCATGTATAGAAGATGGATGGATGGATGAAATGCTAGGGCTTACTGATTCGCTGCCTGCGGGCCACGTACACAGCTTGCGGTGGCTGTCTGTTGTTTTTATTCCTGCCATCATATTGTTGCGCTTTCCCGTTCCAGAACGGAACAGAATTCCTGCGTAAACATCCTATCAGTTTAATATTGGTCTAACTAATGTCAAAGTCACTTCTTTGTATTTTTTAAATCGATCTTTACCACTATATTTTACTGCTGTAAAATATCCACAGTTTACCTCTAAACAATGATTTCATGTTTCGTATCATATCTCAAGGAATACCGGATTAAACGGCCGAGTCCCCGTCACATTTCATAATTATTAGTTTGGACCCCACCCCCACGTTTAACATAAAATATGCTTCTGACGCCCCTGTACCCGACAGCTCACTTATTGGCTTAATTTCTCTCGGAGTTTTATGCTAAAACCGTTTATGAATACAGCAACCCATAGAGTGTTCTTACTTAATGGACTTTGATGTCGTAAGACTCTCAGACAATCAGCGCCTGCAAAATGCCTCTGACAGCGCATCAAAGACACAGTACAGCATTGGATTTCTGCACAAGAGAAAAGTAAGGAAATATCTTGCAATATCAAATTTATCTATTGCACAGCTGTGTTTCATTTCTAATCCAAATCTGTGTAAAGGCTAATAATTCTCGTCTTTTTTTTCCAGCAGCGCAAGCCAATCGTTGAGAAAATTCACCGAGATCGTATCAATGCCAAAAGAAGCCCAGCTTGATGCTGGAAAAGGCTGACATCTTGGAGGTGACCGTTCATTTCCTGAAAGGGAAAGCCAAGTGTATCTCCAGCCCAAGCTGCAAGAAGGGCTTCGGCAATTGTGTACAGGAGACCTTCAGCTGCCTGACTCTACATGTCCCTCAGCAACCATCTGAGCAAGTGGCCATTAGGAGTTTCTCTACAGACCAAGGGGCGACCTTCCCGAAAACTGCAGCAACCAAGATTACATCAAATTCTGCTGCAGGTTCATCACAGTCACACCAGCAATGTCAGGGAACTCTGTGGAGGCCGTGGCAGATGAATGGACGGTCTGCCATGGAAGACCTTCTCTAATCAGGGAGCTTCCTGGTTGTATATGGACATTCTCAGTGAACTCAGCTTTGATTTTATTTCTGTTCACAGTACTTCAGGTTTTTCACTCTGCACCTCTGTAACTTCTGCTCTTACCAGACTTGTTTTAAATTGTACAATATCGATATTTTAACTATACATTTTGCACAAATTGCCTTTTGAAAATGTTTTTATTTTTACTGAAGAAATGGTGACATTGGCATTGACACTGACATTGATTAGACCAATTGTTTATACAGTGAACATTGCATTTCCTGTTGCGCACATAGACATCATCTGTTCCCAGTGTAGTTGGGTGTCCCTAAGTCCAATTCAGACTCCTTGGTGTTGGCTGGGATAAAACCCACCATAGGGAGGGTGGGACTTGTTCACGCAGCTCTGCGTGAAACTGAGGAGTTGCCTGAGATCATGTTTATAACCACACATGAGGTTCTCGAGGTGCTCAAAAATCAGTGCCACAGACAGCATCTTCATATGTTAAATCGGGTGTGTCAGATCTCATCAGAGACATCAAGGATGTATGGAATTCTTTTTAATAATAACATAGTTTTTTTTATTCAGGTAATAGTCATAAGATTATTTTTACCTTTAATTTGTTATGTGTATCTAACTTGTGTGAGAGTCACATACCCAAATGAATGAGAAGATCTGAGAAATGATCATGAACGAGACATCCATGCACAATGACAGCTGGTCTAAAATAGATCAGAGAATTCTGCGTGATACCAAATTATCCTGCGGTGAAAAATGTTTTCAACAGGATGTAAATATGATGAGTTACTTTGTCAATTTCAATAAGTCTTGTGTGTCTGTCTTACGTGAGTTTATAAATGAGACAAAGAAGCAGATTAATAACACAAACCTTTTTTTTTTAAGAAAATCATCTTCATGAAATATCATTCACATGTTAACATCTCCTTCACTGAAGGGAACTTAAATCACTTCTCATACACTGAGATACCTAAAAACAGGGATAGTTTGAAAATGTTCCAAAGACGTTCATATGACTTTGCTAATCAAGTAAATACTTTTATCTTTATAAAAGACATTTTATCACATGTGGTTTACACACAATGATTACAGTAGAGCCTGACACCATGTAAACTCCAGTGAAATATACACAGTACTCTTACTGGTCAGTATAAAACAAACTATTATACAATAATAATTTTTAAATAGCCACGCAAAGAATGGTGGATATGGTCTTACTTATAAACATTTTACATCGTCTTACATTACGTAATTTACAAAAACAAGAATCAAACTAGGACAAGGACAAGATATGGCATTAAGAAAACTGAACAAAATTCCATTACACTGAATCTTCAGTGTTAACATGTTTCTTTTCATTCATGTTCTTAACATTTACCAGAAGTCGGATAACAGGAATGTTAAAATATTTAACCTACTTCATTTGCGATAGTACTAAAAATTCAAAGCTTAATATTTCATTAAATTAAAGTAGTGCTAAAAATCTCCTGCATATGCAGAAGAGGAAGAAACAACTTCCTACACTTTTAGAACAACTGTTCATCATAGATCAACATGTTCAGTTCTGTTTGTCTGAGCTC
>JABFEB020000124.1:22025017-22037189 GCA_019775895.2 Stomatorhinus ivindoensis
CATTATTTCACGGTTAACTGGCCGCATGCTGCTTCGCCGGGGGAATTGTCTTCATATCAGCAGCGCTAACTGATAAGCCACACGGGTGATTTTATCACCTGAGGGTGAATTAACTCAGCAGACACACTTTCCAGCAGCAGGTACTACAGTTCAGTACAATAATTTGATGTGACCCAGTGAAAATATCCACTTGTCTTAATGGAGTGAAAATCACTCTGCTTTAAATGTTATGGTCAAGTGACATAATATCAATGTATTAGGGTATAGTAACAGGAAAAAATGTGCTTTTAAAATATGCCGTAATCTCACATGTCACAAATGTCCACAGAATTTCCCATATTCACAACTCTGCAACTGTCTGCAATAATTCCCAAAATAGTTATATGAAAATACAGGCAGGCATGCATGCACACACACACACACACACACGCATGCACACACACACACACACACACATTCCTACTGGGAATGTCAATTAAACACTATTATCCAGCCCCGTCATTGAGGGCACACTTCCATTGTCCCTCCCCATGAGAATACGGAGCCATGAATGGGTGACTAGTGTGGGAAAGCCGGGCAGGATCCTACTCACACGTCCCCCTGTCAATACAGCTGACCCCCACCCCCAGCCCCCACCCCCAGCCTAGACAGGAGCCTCTTTCATCCTGCTGTTCTGATCTGAGTCTGGCATGCCCCTGGGCGCGTGTGCGCTCGCTCTCTGAATCACTACCCTCACCTGTTCCACTGGGCGCTCCCACGCTCGCTCGCTTATGGGTCCAGCCCCTTCATTCCCCAGAGGTGTGTGCTAACATCTGTCTTCCACAAAGCTTCGGCTCCTGAATCGAAGGGCCGCTATTGGACCTGCAACAGGGAATGCAGAATTAAAGTTGTCATGCAGGAGCTCTCCTAAGCTGGGTCTGGTTTGGAAGCACCAAGATTCCCACTGCAACACCTCCATTAACACTAATACGTGTCTTAATACCAGGTCCATACAGGGCACAAACAAACGTACTGATATCATCATAACATTTCTCTTCATACATTATATCTGAAGGACATTATCTACACATAGTCTATATACTGTAGATGACAATAATAATAAGAAGAATATATTTTATAAAATTTATTATAATAATATTACTATCTAATAATAATTATATTATTTCTATGTTGTTGTCTGGGGTGTATAAAAAGAGTTGAATTTCAATTTCATTGTTATTGAATTTTCACTACTGCAACTGAACAAATTATAATTGTGTAATAAAAGCAATAACATCCAATCACTCTAGTTGCTATGAATGTTAATTGCTATTTTGTTATATTATACTGTATATATTGTGACATAACAAAGACTACGTATGTATAAAAATCTGTGGAAGAAATGTCCCGTTTTCACAAATATAAATGACTCAAAAGTAATTTATTTAAAATGTATGTTAAATATGTTTAAATACCGGTGTCTCGCCCTCATCTGCTCTGGGTTCGTCCAGGTGTTGCAGCTGCTTCTGATCCTTTGGACACTCAAACCTTCACCTTAATTTTGAAGTCTTGCTTCTGGTTCCCAAATGGCAGCTTGAGCATTAGTTACAGTTTCTGGGTTCCCCGTGTCTGATGTTCCTTCTGTGTGTTTCACCTGAGGTTTTGGATTATCCAGTATTGTCTTGTTGGGACCTAATTGAGCAAACCCTGCCTACAGATTCTGACTGACAAAAAACTCCACTCCTTAATCTCCATTGGTAGAAATCTTCCATTTTTACAACAGCGTTTATACATTTATAACTGCATGTAAAATTATTCTGAATTTTAAATAGTGGCTCATTTAAAAAATGTTTTAAAATACAGATGCAGTTCTGGAAAAAATTGAGATAAATGGCAGCGCATGCAAGTGTGTGTGAAGAATGATAGGTGTGTGTGAATGTTAAGCATGAACGTTTGTGTTCCTAATTAATATCAAAGCAAAAATGAAGTTCAGTGGGTCTTTGAGTTACTTGAAAAATGATCAGCTTTTCCAGGACCAGATGCCAGAAGAACATTTTGGAGGGAAAACATCTCTAAGCATTTCTCTGTTTCTTTTTTTTTTTTTCCCGCTTGCCTCTCAGAAGACGCGTCATTTTCCAGTGGTGAATAGGTCCTCGGCGCTCGGCTGAAAAGCCATTGTTTGGGGCATTCCAAGGAAGACATTCTCCTTCATTCATGGAGAAAAGAAAAAGAAAGAAAGCTACATCTCCATCATGAAAGCTTGCCATAAACAGTCCTCGGTGGCATACGCACCCCCCCCCCCCCACCCCACCCCCCGTTTAAACGCAGCCCGGCGAGGAATGTGTGAGAGCTCAGGTCTGCTCCCTGTTCCCACACCGCAGGCTCATTCATCGGCGCTCAAAAAAAAGAGGGTCTGGCCCCCCGGCCCCCCGTCCGTCCGCAGGAATCCACCGTTGCTCCTTGTGTCCCTCTATCAATGGGCCATCTGGACCACTGCACCACGACCTGACTTCGGTACTGCACACCTCAGAGAAGCCAATAGGTAGGCCACAGACTATTAACTGTTCTAATAAATGTAAGGTTCTTTTAACTCACTATAATGACCATCAATAATAGCAAGATTAAACGGCATATGAATAATAATCCAAATATGCTACACCTGCTGAGGTTTTCACCAAGCGGCGTAGGGCTTACGGCAGGGGTACACGCCCTGCCCAGGATGCCAGTCCATCACCGGGCATGCAGACACACAAGCAACACAGAGCTGCCATTTAGCCTAACTGTATATCTTTGGACTGTGGGAGGAAATCTATAGCACATGAAGAGAACTGGGACATTCTATACATGCTGAGAGGGAGTGAGATTGAAACCCCCAAGTGTGATATATGAGGTAACAGTAATATGATACCGCTTACCGAGTTACTGTTTTACCTATATTTAAAAAATACTATTAGGAAATATGAGACAGAATAACAGGTCTATCACATACCAGCCAAATGTCTTTTTTTTGGAATAGCAATATTGTCAAGGCATTTTTGTTTTGATAAATGGCTCAGTAAACTCAAAATATCTTATTACAAAAATGAAATCTCATCCTTTTGAAAATGATTGAAAAACCTGCTGAAAGAAAAGCCCTAAAAACCTTTATCTGAACCCCATCAACATGCCCGGTCACCTACATCACCAAATCCTGGTGGTTGGGGTTGGTTCAGAGGTGGTAGCGGTGGGGGGGGGGGGGGGTTCAAAGGAGCCTTTGAACATGAGTCGTTTCCCGCCACGCACAGCTTCCCCGCGGGCCTCATTGTCAGGACAGGCGGCGCATGACGGCAGCACCGCCCGCGTCAAGGGGAAGCTCCGGCACTCTCCGGGATGAGGGGTCAGCCGTTTCCCAGGTCGAAGGCGCCCGCCGGCCCCCTCTACTCGCGCGTGGCGCCAAACACCTGCCTCTCTAGGCGTGAGCCGCCATGGGCGGGCGGCGGAGTCAAAGGCTGCTTCAGCAGCAGGGTGGGGACGCTTTGTACCCCCACAAGTCACGGCACGGGGGGGGGGGGGAGACAGAAGTGACTGTGGGAAACTTGAGTCAGGTTGAGCCACACACATATTTCTGGTAATCCAGAATCTTATTCTGATGCTCCTCTGCTAGCACCCATACTTGGGCAGCAGTATATAAATATGCAATATTTCTCCCTACAATATTCTCTGCATCACTTCCAATCAATCAAACCCAGTTATTTCGCTATTGAACTATAGCTTTAACAGCAAATTCATGAGAGCGTTTGAGTTTTATGAACTACTTTGTAGGTGCAGCATGGGATGAACTGGCTTTAAGCAAGCCTCTATATAAGCTATGTTTTTAAATACCATGTCTGGGGTAAAAATGTCATTTTAATCAGAATTCTATACGGTGTTGATCTATGAATTTAATACCTGTTTTCTTTAAGCATCTTGTCGTGAAAGAGAGAAAATAAAGTAATAAAAAGATATATAAAATAGATGGTTATGTACAAAGTAACCCAGAAAGGTTTGTGCAAGCTGAGGCGGGAACTTTGGTTACTTTAACGGCAGGGATGGATAAAAGGCAGACGTCAACATTGATATGCAGCGGTATCCTCTAGAGACGCCGCCGGATCGCGGTCCGCTGTCCTGGGGCTGCCAAGAGAATCGCGACTCTTTATAGTACAAAACGCACTGCGCATAAGTGTTTACTGTGGCGGCAAAAGACTTTCCAAAAGGGGGGTGGGTGGAATTTGGTCGTTGGTGTTCACCTTTGATGACAACAGCCAGCACACACTTGAAAAGGTTCCCGCTCGCAGAAGCCAGCTGCTCTTTTGAGCCGCCTGCTCCACTTTCCCACAGCGCGTTTTCAATGGGCGCACAATGGAAGTGTGCCGTGTTCAATGCCGCGTTCGCAATGGCCGTCCATTTAGTAGCCACTTCCCAAAAGGGCCATCTGGTGAAGTATCATGTTAATACAAGTTTTCTCCAACTGCTAGAATCTGAAAGCCGCTATAACTCGAGTTTATAAATCCATCAGCCCCCACCCCATCCGTTCTTCTAATCCAAGAGCTCGTCCTGGTCTATTATAAAAATACCGCATTCGTGGGCACGTTTATTTTCTCTCACATTTCTTTGCATTATAACGGCTTTTTAAACGAAACATCGCATCTGGCGATTCCAGCGGCCAGGTGTTTCGTTTTGTTTATATTGTGATTTTAACTTTACGAAGCATATTAGTAGCTTGATATGATTCACATGGCGTCGATTAATCGTCACGTAGCTATATTCGGCGCGTAGGCTATTATTCGTATTCAAACATTTGCAATATTTTGAGATTAAATGCTTGTTATCAGATGCTGAAACATCTGTAATCATGTCTATAAACATCTGTCAAATGCCACTGAACCATTCATGCCGAATAATATTGTCGGATCGTTTTTTTTCCTTTTCCCGCCTTTGCCCTAAAGCCCGTCTGGTTTCACTGAATGGTGCAACGTGTCACCTTGGAATGTAGCTGTAAGAAAATTGGCCATCAGCGGGGGGTAGGCTTGAGGTGGTCAACTATTTCCCAGAAACGACACGATTCCACGGGTGCTCCCTATTATCACACACACTCCACCTGTTCATGCGGACAGCACTTATTGTCCCAAGGCAATATGCTGTCAATTTAGCATGAAGCACTTGAAGCCTCCTCTATTGTCCCTAGAGGCTTTCCGATTGGCTCACGACTGTGGGAAACCCCAGCCTGGCTCAGACCCACAGTCCCCACGCTGGCCGCTGCATATAAATACCGGAGGCGGCGCCGGCGCGGACCACAGGGCATTGACATTAGGTGCTGAGCTCGTCTGCAGAGATCCACGGCGAAGCCATGGCTCCCTTCAAAACCTGCAATGCTGGTATGACCACGAAAGAAAAAACCAAAGTAAGGCTTGCCGATATGTGAATTTAGTTTTTAAATCGTGCATTATTATTATTATAATTGTTGTTGTTAGTTGTCTAATCTTAGTTTGTTTCCTTTTCGCAGTTAAGGAAGCCAGTTGTGGAGAAGATGCGCAGAGACCGAATAAACGGCAGCATTCAGCAGCTGAAAACGCTTCTGGAGAAAGAGTTAAAGGAGTCGCAGCTGACTTCCAAGCTGGAGAAGGCTGACATCCTGGAAATGGCAGTGCTTTACCTGCGGGACAATCTGCGGCCGGCGGCCCAGCGGCACAGTTATGCCGAGGGCTTTGCTAAGTGCTTACAGGAGACGCTCCGCTTCCTCTCGGCGCACGATCGCCTGCCGGACTCGCGGCGCAAACTGCTGGATCACTTCCACCCGCAGGAGCGCCGCGCAGACAAACATCCCGTTGGCCCCCATGCGCCTTTCGCCCCCGGGCACTCGTGTAGCGCCGGCGGGCCTGACAGGCTATGGAGACCTTGGTAAACTTTTTAAATGGAAAAAAAAAAAACCGAGGCTGTGCTGGTTTTAAATAGGGCCTAATTGCAATTAAGCCGCTGGCACAACCTCTTACAGTAGGAATTATATGTTCCCGTTTAATTTCTAACCTCTGTAGGCAAAACTTGTCATGACAGCTAATATTCTTTATAGAATACTATGTTCCCTGTAAATACTCGCATTTAATGCTTTATTAATTTAACTTCCGTGAAGATTAATTCTCTTTACATATTGTAAATGTTGTATCGTCTTCTCAAGTTGTTTCTCGGTGAGGAAGATGTTTCGCACCGACGGGTGTAACAAGTTCGTTTTCTGTAAAACAGTTTTTTGGATTTTGTAGTAGATCCTCTTACTTACTTGAAATTAAAAATCTCTTTATTTATCAAATTGATAGAAATTCATTTTTCTTTTCCTTCATGAAATCTTGTGAATAAATACCTCCTTTAAAAAGATTATTCGTGTCATTTATGTCAAATCAATAACAAAGTACTGGATAAAGGGGACCAGTTAATTCTCACGCAATGCTATTTTAAGCAATATTAATATAACAATGACATGTCATATTTAGCATATTAATTGATTTAATGATGTAGTCTTAACGCATTGTTTTAACATTAGAAACGATGTATGTGGTTGACGTTTTTAACGAGCTTTCTGGATATCAGGAACGTTAAAGCACATCAATATACTACCTAAATCAGCAGAATATATGGTTTACAATAATCTAGCCACAAAATCGCCTACAACGATGCGAAACTAGACTAACTCAAAACTGCATAAAAGCTTAAACAATACCACAAGCACGTCAAAACGTTTGATAAACACGTAAGATCAATATTTATATATATATATAAAATTTGAACTATTTTGGAAACTGTGATACTACATATTTTGTTTAATGGTTTGAGTGGTATTGTTACTTCAAACTGGAGCAGGGCCTGCAGTGTTATGGGTGGTGGCGTAACGTAGGCTGTCCCTCAGAGACTGACAAACAGCTGCGAACCAGAGCTGACGTGTCACTTCTTCCAGAACACCCATGTCACACTGCAAATAGTGTTCAGAACCTGCAGGGACAGGGAATCAGCTCGGAAGTGTGTCATCTGCTCTAGGGCCAATAAAATAGTGGTGAGAAACAGCAGGGAAGAGTGGAGTTACCTCTCCATGCTTTGATCTGGGAGGGAGACTGACCACCCCTGGGAGGGGTCCTTAACTGTCTTAACAACCCCTCACCTCCAGCTCACGTCAAAACCAGGCAGTGCTTGAACTCCTTTAAAGTATGGTCTCACCTGACCTCCCCCCCCATAAATATGCAGGCCAAACAGTTCTCATTTTTCAGTTAAGGGCGCTGAATTGACATTAGCAATCATGCTACATGCTACATACTGAAATGCAGCTGTTATTGTGACATGTCAGTTCATTAACATACTTCACATGGTATGTTGCTGTATATTTTTGCCACCACAAAGAAGATGGTCTCATCATTAAAATAGATACATCTCTATGCATAGCTACTGTATTATAAAATAAAATGTATTATTTCTGCATAAAAATTATTCATCCAGAATTTGAATCAGAAAATTTTTTATTGACTAAGTATATTAAACATGGAATTTGTCTTGGTGGGTGTGTCCCATCCATCCATCCATCCATCCACTTGCTACCTGCTTATCCAGTCAGAGTCATGGGGAGGGCCCTTGAGCCTGTGGAATTAATGTTCATGTTAATTTAAGGTTAAGATACAATTTGAAAATTGTTTATCCACAGGTTGTTTTTGCACCCACCTTGGTCTGTTGGGTCTTTCATTAGTGCACTCGTTGGTTTTACCTCTTGTTCCTGCTCTCTCATTAGCCAGCCAAAGCTGCCCTGTGTTTCCTCCTGTTAGTCATGTATATTATCCTCTCTGAGGCCGCCTGTGCTCTCTACACGTGTGATCCTGCCTGTTCCCTGCAATAAACACCCCTGTGAAGGGTTTACCTTGACACAGCCGGCATTTGTGTCACCCTTCTCCTGCTGTTTATGTGACAAATGTATGATTTTTCATCAGTCATCACAGTAATGAAAATGACTTTGTGAAGCCTGAAGGTCCATAAAGAAGATAAGATGTTGTGGAATATTATTATTATTATAATAAATATCACTAATAATAATAATAATAATAATATTTTGCTCAGGATTTAATGTGTTATTGTCTACTTCTACCTTGCAGGTGGATCGAACTGCAGTTTCCTCCTAGTTACAGGTAACTTACTTCCTGGTTACAATACCAACCACAGTGAGATGTACCATGGCTTGAGAGCAGTACCGATAGCCTGATCCATATGGATAAAGCACATGGCCCAGCACAATGCAGCCCAGCCAGGCACAAAGGCAGCACACCGGACATCTGCGTGGACATTCGAGGCTTAACTGGGCAAAAATCAGCTGCTCCTTTCAGCCCTGCAGGCCGACCGCTGCGGCCAAATCCAGGCACACATGCTCAGAGGCTACGGGCTCCACGCCATGCCAACAGACGGCACGGCGACCCCATCCATTCTGCCCCCACAAAGGGGTCTTTAGCAGCTTTTGGGACACTGTCCTCACAATGAAGCTCATGCCAGAGTTTGCTAGTCCCCCCCCCCAGCCCCCACCACACAGCTGTCTTCATCAATGCACCTACAAGGCTCCTCAAGTTCGCTACTCTGCATTTTTCAGCAATAACTCTTATACGCGAAAGGGGGCGGGGGGGGGGGTTCAGTTGTGGCTCATTTTACCAAGTGTTTGTTCAAAGACACTGATGCTGGCGAAACGTGAAGAATCCGCAGACAAACACAGCGACCGTCCAAGACCATGAACCACATGGCAGCAACCAGAGGTAAAAACAAAGTGAATTTGTAGTAGCTTATCGCTTCTAATACGGCAAAAGTCTCCAAAAATTGTTTTCTTGAGCAAAGAATCCTTATCTTGGCTGCATATGGGTTTAATTTCTGTGCGTCGTGTGAGCCAGTGGGAAGGTCATTTTGTTCAATGGCCAGCAGGGGGAGACATGGCAGCACGAGTGGTAGGGGGAGGAGCTGCGGTTTGCCAGCAGCGGTTCTACAAAAGCTTTTTCAAATAAAAGAGCATGAGATAATGGGTCAGGCAAGGCTCTCTGTGTGTCATTTTGGACTCTCCACGACAAGGGGGCAGCAAACAGCATAGTGGTCAAGGACATTAAGGTGCAAATTCCAGCTCAGGTGCAAGGAGGGACATGCTATTTTGGCTTTGACAAAATCTCTCATATATAAAGACATTGCCCCACCCCTTCCCTTTTATATAAAGGTACTTGCAAAAAAAAAAAAAAAGCAGCCAGTATGACGTTATGTTTATAAATCTGCGGAGGGGGGTACTAGTTTGGCTGCTGCAGTACCACAAGTTACACCGTGCACCATCACCTAGAAACTCATCTGCTGTATGAGTAGTATTTGGTACCAGCAGCATAACTGCCAAGTATGCACTGAGCCTGTAAGTGCATACTTATGTGCACTGAGCCTGTAAGTGCATGCTTATATCAGTTGCACTGTAGGATGTTTGTTAGAGAATCCTGCTGGCCAGCAGTGGATACACTGGTGTTAGCTGCAAGTTAAATGAACCAGCATTTGCATTTTAGAGATGTAAGAGGGGGCAGAAGCCCTTAATGCAACAGCAATCCTGATCATAAATGTGCAGGAGAAATTATGGCCTGGCAGGTAAATCTGCCAGCGGGTTTCTGAAAAGGTGCTTGAAAATCATTAAGCCGTAGCAAACAAACAGACCAAAGTCCTGCTTGCTCAGCCAAACTGGATGAAGCAGACGGAAAGCCACCCAGCCTGGGTGCAGAGTTTGGGCAGAGAGGGTAACCGGTGTGTTCTGGAATCAGCGAAGTGATGTTTGTGTTACTTAATGGCTCAGTGAGTAATGTCCTTATCACGCACCGCTAGGGTTGGGGGTTTGAAGCTCACATCTGTTTGTATGATTTTAAACCCCCCCCCCCCATGTTGTCTAACGATAAGATAATTAGCATTTCTAAAGTGCCCATAATGCGTGGTTGTGCACGTATGCAACCTGCAAAGGACTGGCATCTTATCCAGCTTCCTCCCCCCCATTTGGGCCTCGCTGGGCACCACGCGACTCTGCCCAAGAACAAGCAGCTGGAAGATGGACAAACGGAGGGTGATGCAATTCCAGAATGCCAGCCGGAGGTATTTCTGTCATTTATTCAGGCACTTAATGAGGAACGATTTCATGGCTCTGTGAAGAAAGTGACCCAGATTAGGCAGCCCCATGCAGCTCATCCAAGGACACGTGAAAATTACTCTGCAAATAGACGGTCAGCATTAAAAAAATAACCTTTATGATCATATAATCCTCTTAATGTGACAACACCTAAGCAACCATTAACAGTCACACCAGGGCTAGGATAAAGGTATCCGCTGTTACACTGCTGATCTTCCACCCATCCATCCATCCATCCATCCCGCAGTACAGAGATGTAAATCTTACCAACACAAGACATATGTGCACACCAGACGTAGTAAAACAAAATGACACAAGTGTCATTTAAAACCTTCAGAGTACAACAAAATATAAATTTTTCTGCCTTTGAATGCCAGACCTACAGCTTAATTTTTCAATTAGTTGACAATTAAGTTGACTTTGAAGTGATTAAGGAAAGCCAAGACTAAACTAACGAGATTCAAAGACACACTGAAGACAGATAATACAGTTCAGATCTTGACTTTTCAAATCCATGGTGAACTTACTTCCAGTTGGGTATAGGTTACCATATCTATGTCAACCTTCTCTTGGTGGGCGGAGGTAGCTTTGCTCGGCAACAGCTTTTGCAAGCACTGTCCCAAGAAAGGTTAAGGTGCTCAAGTTTTCTTCACAGCAACCAGAAACAATCATATTCAGTCATTACTCAGTAGAGAAGCTGGAGAGGGAGAAGGTCAGTGCTTGGGTTAGAAGACGAGTGCGGGAGAGTTCCTTCTCAGCCCATGTAGGGGTATTTCCATTCGGTCAGCGGTACATGAGTCTCCTTCACGACCTGGGGAGACGTCCAGCGGAGAACGTAGTGGGGGCCACCAGGCTTGTCGTTGGTGCCTGGATGGGGTCAGATGGGGGTTAATGGGACTGTAAGTGAAGAGTTATAAACTCAACAAAAGAAAGCAGGACGCCCCCTCCAGGCCAGGAGCCTCTATACTAGCATCATTAGCTAACACTACCTAGACCGTACATCAACTACCCCCGTATCTGGGGAGTCAGATAAGTAGCCATGCAACGCATCCTTCCATGGAGATCCACCATGCTGATGCTGAACATACCGTGATCCTCCCTGCAGAGAAACCTCACGCTGCTGGCACTCACCCGAAGCTCTCGAGCCCCCGAAGGGCTGCTGGGCGACGACGGACCCCGTCGATTTGTCGTTGACGTAGTAGTTACCCGCTGCGTTCCGAAGAATCTCTGCGGCCTCCTTCAACACGTTCCTGAAACCCGTGTAAAAGGAGGGTAAGAGATTTCAGAGAACAGAAGCAGGGGCCACTTGAGACAATACCCTCATCCTTAGCTGCTCTGCATGCAAAGAAATAAAAACACTTTGACATTAAAAGGTACTTCAGTTGTCCTGAGCAACTGTATACGAGCTGGGATTTAATGTTTCAATATCTAAAATATGTTATTATATTATATTCCTATGTTATAAATTATTTAAAATTCAAATGAAACTCTTTATCCAGCAATGATTAGTCTAACACATTCCAAATTGGTGCCTTGGCCTTAATATTTGACCTTTATATGTTTAAATAAAAAAAATTATTGGACATTATATTTCAGGACTCTAAAATGTAACTACAAGAATAAAATCTGTGTAGTATAAATATTAATTAATGCAGTTTTTGTAGTGCGTTTCAAATGCGTACCCGCAGTCTCAGTCAGTCAACTTACTTGTCAAGTGCAAAGACGGCTCCTGTCAAGGCAAAAGGGGATGTGCTGTCAATTAATTTCAGCACATCTCTGTATTGGTCCTCGGGGTAGACATAGACGGTCAGGACAGGCCCAAAGATTTCCTGATTGTTAGAGGAGGAGTCAATTAAAACAGACATTTTGGATAAAGTCCAAATGGGAGTATGAATGATTTAATCCTTCATTCTAGCCATTAGCTTAACATCAACTCCTAAATTTCCCCCCGGGAATTATTAAAGTATCTGTCGATCTATCTATTAGCAGATCAGGGACAAGGGAGGTAGGCATTTTAAGCACAGTGGCGTG
>JABFEB020000124.1:22041862-22060771 GCA_019775895.2 Stomatorhinus ivindoensis
AGGGGCTGGTGCTGGGGGGGGGGGGGTGTCAATAGCTCATAGATCATTACATCACAACATGAGGTCTGTTCTCCAAGTGGAGTCTCTGTCTTAGAAATGTCCTACAATGTCCATTTACATATTAAGCTGCAAGGAATACCATCAGTTATATGTTATATATATATAACATATGAACAAGCTTTAAAATGCAGGCAATATACTGATATTCATAGTCTTTTCCAGAATGACAGTCTGTTGAAACAAAACATTAAAGTAAAATGCATGGACCTTGGCAGTGGTGGGGAGATCTAGTTGTAAATTAATTTTGCCTGTGAAACACACAGTAGTTACAGTTTTTTGGACACAAGAGGTCAAATCTGCTTAAAGGTAGAGCTACTTTTGCCAAAATCTGCTGAGCAAACACTTAACAAGCAACCAGGCAACTTTTTATTCTCCATTTCACATTATCACAGGAAGACAGGCAAAGTAATTATGTATTTTCAAAGCAGTAACCTCAAAACATATATACCTGCCAGCAATACAGAGCTTAAGGTGGACACACCTTTCAGCTTTATTCACACGGACATATTTCCTTAATAAACTGACTGATCTACAGCCAATCTGGGCTTGTAAAAGCCATTTCTCCATACATTACACATATTACTTGCACTGTTTGCCAAATTGAGATGCATATTCCCATACCACTGTTTTTCTAGACTGAGAAACGGATCATGCTGCACTGGCTCATTTTGTTGTTACTATAACAGTGTCTCAGCAGATCACAAAACAGTTCCTGCAATGTGGTGAAATTGAGAAATTTTGTGCACATTAATGTACAACTGGAAGCCATTTGAAATGCAGTTTTTTTTAGTTAAAAATTCATAACCTGACGTTAGTGGCACCCTAATTCTAATGTGGTATTATAAGGAATTCCACTTCACAAATGAACTGTATGAACTTCACGCAGGCTCAGTAATTTTGGGGTCTGTGCACGTATCCAGAAGGTCGCCAGATCAAATCCCATGGCTAAGTAATGGGTGGCAGGGAAGTGGGATTGAGTTTCAGCCTGGCAAATGTTGTGCCTCAGACCAGCCTGGGGGCTGGGTGGCATGGGAAACTGGTACTGAAGAAAACTGCGGTGCTAGAGTTTTGAAAATGGTACAACACCAGCATTTTGGATAAATCGATACGTTTATTATGCAAATGAGAATTGTATCTGGCTATAAGGAATCTGTCTCTGTAAGCTCAATGCAGACAGCAGTGACGTTGCATTACTGGTGTGCGTGATGTTGTGGGACAGAGTCAAGTGTGACAGCAGTACATGTTGTCACTTCGTTCAGAGATGAGATGGCAGAGGTTCCCACAACACCAGAACTCACTGAAAAGGCGAGAGCGTGAAGTGAAATACGGAGATATTTCAGCTATGTAGTGGCCGAAGAAGACGAACCCCTAATCGCAGCAGCACTGCCGTCCAAGTGCTGTTTAAAGCCGCTTTAAAACTTCTTATGCGAAATAGAGGGGTATGTGGCTGGATCTTTTTCAGTGTCCTGTATGTGTCTCACATAGGAGAGCATATGTAAAAATCAGATAACAACGTACTTGTACTTGTACAAACGGCAGTGTCATCTTAGAAAGCAGTTAAAACTAACTTCTGCTGAAGAAGTACGCAATCAAACCTCTTGAGTCTCGTAAAAGAAATTAGCTTGCAAATTCACTCAAAATGGATAATCAGCGCCCGCTGCGAGGCGGGCATAGTTTACAGGAATGTAAGAAGCACGTGCAGTAAGAATGACACAAGGCACTTCCTCGATCGGCTTCGCCAAACAAAGTCGGCACTTCACTTATCAGACGAACATCAAATGTCATTAACTGATAACCAAAAATCAATGCATGCGATACCTCTGACCACCCAGCTACAATAGTTTGTTGCCGCATATTAACCTCCTAATTACGTAATAGTGTGTTGGCGGCGGGGGGGTCATTTCACTTTCAGCACGAAACTGGAACGGCTTTACAATCCCTAGATGAACCCGATCGATGCAGGTTCCCCAATAAAAACATAAAAACTGCAAAGCCAAAACATTCTGCAAGCTACCATAAAAATAGTGTTACATACCCTCTCCAAGACTGACAGAGGACTGATCTTACGCGCAGCATGGTTCAAAAAGAAAATAAGCACAATGCGTAAAATACGAATTTATAAAACACAAATTAAAATAACATGCATAAAAATCATCTATCGACCTAAACACACAACCTAATCGCCGTCAGATATTTCAAGGAAAACCAGCAGCGAACGTGTATCGCGAGTACAGAGGCGTGAGGATATACCATTACTGTCAAGGGAAGTCTAACAGTTTCTATAGCATGTAACTTTAATAATATAACCAAAAAAAAATTTAAATAAAGATAATATTTTGAAATTGAATATATTCTATTGTATGCATATGTATTTTCTTTTATATAAAGTGTATTTTAAAACAAATCGGATTCTATCTCCCCCTATATTTCACACAGATGGGACATACTAAGGGTGTGTTGCTGAGTAGCCATTCAAATAAGGGGAAAATATCCCCGACCAATCATAATGCAGTCCGTCATGGGTCAAGCTCTATTTTTAAAAGGAATTTAAGGAATCTATCTATACGTGACATTTCTAATACCGATTGTGAGAACAGTAGTATTTCGCACGTCGATTTTGGAAAAATACGGTATTTTATTTACATTTTATAGTTAGTTCTTATCGAGTCCCTGGAGATATTATCTAATACAGGACACAGTGAGAATTTTATTCTCATGCACTCTTTATACGTATATTAATACACAAGCAGGGATGCCGCTAGAGAACTTGAACGCTATGAAAGTACGTCATATTTGTCCCCCAACCCAAGCCAATACAATTATGTTAAATTTTTTAGTTCCCCTTGGAATCGTCTGACCCCACCACCGCCCATTTACTGCGGCCCTGTAAAGATACATGGTAGAAACATGGTGCATCCCGAGAAATAGTAAAATGACTGCTGACGTAAATCAGGTTCCAAGGCGCCTCGGAAATGCCCAGTGACATGCGAGCTTGCAGTCTGTGTTACTTTCGTATTGTGTGTCCATGCTTAAATGCTTTGTATTGTACATGATTATGAATTTGCCTTTATGAATGATGTAATGTCTCTTTTTACGGATTGTTTTTTCCACTTTCATGTATAAAACGTCAGTTATCAAATATGGAACGTAATTTCGTTGACTTACGCAATGACAATAAAGTGCTTAAATCTTGAATGGACAATTCTTATCCACTTGGACTGAAATATACAACACTAAAAAATAAGTTTCTTTCAATAAATAAATTTAGGAGTCAGGAACTGTTGCCCATGAATATTTTTTTAATTATTTTTTTGAACCCAGACACCATTATCCATTATGGTAAATGTATTTCCACATAATCAATGCAATCATTTAATATGGTTTTTAAACATCAAAGTATAATGTTTATAACAATGATCAAAATAGTTCTTCTGGGAAAAAAGGTTAGTACCCTGATGAGCTGATAAGACGATTGAGAGTAGATTAAAGAAAAAAAAAAGAAGAAAAAAAGCAGAATTGTTGTAGCTAGATCAGCTTTTAATGCCCCTTGCTAACAAACAGGTCTGAAGCAGTGTGTTCTTAGGGGTTGCCGGTCTGATGAGGATCACAGGCTTCACGGATTTTGGAGCTGGTAGGGAAATTCTGTGATGTAAGCAGCCCTGATGTAACTCCTGATGTAAGTAGTCATCTTTTTTTGGTTCATGGCTAGCAGCATGGGGAATTAATTATTTTAGACACTAAAAATAAATTATATATACTTTGGTAAAGCAAAGCTGATGCGAGCATCTTTTTTCTCTAAAGTAACAGCTAAACCTATTCTTTTCCACATGGTGACTGCCAGGCCGCCAGATCAAACTATGGGTTAAGCAATGACATAATGAGAAACATCCAATGGTTCATTAAAAGAATATCTGACACGGTTCTGTAGGGGTGCCGTCATCCATGACAGCGAAACACATCGAGATGCGTGGAACTTTACAGGTTTCGATAGCTACATCAAAATTTTGACATGGTTCATGACTGTTCATCTCTCTTGTGTGCAGAGAAAATCGGACTGCTATAACTAAGTAAGAAATGTTTTGACTGTGATTTGTGTTATGTCCTGTCTCTTACTTTTGAAAATCACAACAGCAATTCTTAAGGACAGTGCTCCATCGCTAAACTAGGCTTAGAAAACATTTGGAAAAAAAACATTTGAGAACCATGAATGTTATGACTACTTTTGAGTTTCATAGACCACAACCAGCTTACGAGGGGTCTGGGAACATTTTTATTTATAAAACTGATCTTTATATCTGCTGATTTAAGAAAAGACATTATATGGACTGTATAAAAACACTGCCTTCGATAGATGAACAATAATTTATATGTGTTTTTTGGGAGTAGGGGCATTGGTTGGATAAAATAAAACCAGCGTCTTAAGTGCTACGTCCACAGTTTTGAGGAGCGAGTCGTTGTTGACCACTGAATATACAGGCATCCCGGTCGGGTTTCAGGTGATCTTTGGCTGAGGAGGTCCATGACACTGTGGAGATGGACCGGGTCCTTGGGTAAGGAAGTTAAGTGCAAAACTAGAAAAACTATCCTGGCCAGTCCTGCTAATTCAACACTGGCCCGTGTAAACGGAATCAGGAGCTCCCACACTCCCACCCTGAAGAACCCATCTAGAACCCGTCTAAAGTGTTTCCGAGGTGCTTAGTACTCTCACCCAAGCAGTGGCTGTTCCGACTTCAAATGCCCCTTCACTAAAGGACTGTCCTTGCTTCTTACGGAAAGACGAATCTACTGTTAAAATTACTTTCAAATCATTGGCATGTGAATCCTTTGAATATAAGACAGCAGAGAACACTTATTTTACATCACTTCCACATTTACATAAAAGGAAATCATATTTAACAATATACAAACCTGCATAACAAATGAAACCAAAAATAACACAAAAGGAAAAACAATAATGAGTTTGTCCGTCGTCAGGTTTTTTTTCAAGATAGTACCACGGTGGACAGGAGGGATTAATGGGGGGAGACGGACACTCGCCCCCCACGTCTCCAAATAAACTACAGTGGTACCTCGGTTCTCGAACCAAATCCGTTTCGGACTTAAAAGTTCGAGTTCTGATTGAATTTTTCCCATAAGAAATGGAAAATGGAAAAACAATTAATTGCTTCCCAGTCATCCAAAATTACACATAAATATGTTTTTAAGCATTTAAAACGATAAACATCTTATCCCAACATTACCCCTGTCCAGCCCCGATCATCCGCTCCTTGTGTGTGCCACGCCCCCTCGTTAACCTCGTGTGGGATCCCCATGAGATCAGCTGTTTTTGGTTGCTGTCATTAGTCCTCTGTATTAAGTCCGCGTTTCAGTTTGTTTCCCCAGTCCGGTCATTGGGTGCGTTCGACTCGCTTACAGCGCTGGCTTAAAGCAACGCATTCTGATCCTGACACAGTGCATTACGGTTAGATGCATTGCGACCTCTCACCCGGCTACACAAACTGGAACCGCCTCCGTGACGACAGACCTTTTCCCTTATTAGCCGAAGAGTTTAGTTACACGCATGACGTCTGTTTTTGATATTCAGGTCGAGTTCTAGGTGAAACTGGTGTGTTCAACTTTTAAGAAATTTCTAGTTCTAGTGAGTTCGAGAAGCAAGGTACCACTGTATTTAAAAACGATAATTGTTTTGGGGTTCGCGAGTGTGCGCGTCTTCCATTTGTACGAAACAGGTCATTAATGATTTGGGTTTTCCCTCATATCTACAGAAATTAAGAGGAGTTAAATGCAAATACAACTCGAGGAGAAAAGCTGAGCAAAGCAAACTGCTCTTCAAAACAAATTAGCATGTTATGTACATTTCGCAATACCCTGACCAGTTTTACTGCAAGACAGGTATCACGTTATGGTTCATACATCATTAAGCCATGACGTAGCAAGTTTTCTTGAATGTCATAGCCCTCACGAACTATAACATATATCAGTGTTGTGACTTCCTTTTTCACAACAGGTTGTTTTATGCATATAAATAAAATGTAAATTAAAACGTATTCAAGCACCTACACCCGTTTAAAAATAGTAAGCTACTATATATGACATAACCATACAGAAAATGAAAAACTCATAAACGTTACAAATGTGTAATCAGCATTTCAAACAAAAGGCCACTAAAGGTACGATCAGGCGCCAACAGTCTTGTAATACATATGGTTTTCCGCGTAAAAAAGCAAAAACAAAAAGCGCGAGGCTGGGGTGACATCTATCGGCCACTTTGGTTAACTACATGCACCTTTTTTTCTCCGTCTTACAAAACGACTAATACGAAAGCGCCGCTGCTGCTAAGATCTAAAAAGGGTACAGAAATTAATTAATATAATGCTTGCTAGTAAGCCCTCCATAGGAAGGGTTAACCATTTCATGTTAGCGCTAATAAAGGTTGAATTATTCTGGAGAACAACTGAATCATTTTCAGATTCAATTAAAAAAATATTAGTTAGGGTTGCCTTCTCATAATGTCTCCATCAGCGCAGACACACGGGGGCGCTGTTCACTGCTTTTCTCATTAGACTAAACGTTCTGAACCTTCCATACATGTCAAACTTAAAAAAACGCACTCTGCGAAAGGCAAAAGAACATCAATAATAATGAAGACAGTAATAAATACTAGTCTAAAAAATAAGGCAAGCAAATTGCATAGTACCTGAACCAAGCATTTGTTATTTTTTTGTTTGTTTGTTTTTTAACTGGGGGTGTGCTTTGCTATGGGGGGTCTCTGCCAACCTCCACTTTGCCCCAAAAGGGGAAGAAGTGCCATGTGACTTTAAGGCAGGGCAACAAGATGGGCACCAGTACCAGGGTTACTGGTCTTGGCTAGTGCAATTTAGATGCCTCGATTCTCTGCCCCCCCCCCACCCCTATTCTCACCCCAGTGAGGTCTTGCATGGTTCATATATTTTTTCTGATTTTCTATCTTGCTGAGTGTCCCTGCTCTGTGGAGGGTAAGAAGCGGCTGCCTGTAGGGGGCGCCGATAAAGCCCAACTGTCCAAAGCAGGGGAGGTGTTTGATGAGAGGAAGCTGCTCTGGCTGATGTGTGCTTCCCTGTGAAGACGGGTCTTCCTGGCATGAGGTGGGGAAGTGAAGATGCATGGCCCATGTGAAGATGGGGGGAAGCAGAGGCCCCCAGACAGGCGGGGGGGGGAAGTGAGCTGTAGCACTGAGCGGGCCCCAGTGAAACCAAAGACATTGTTCCCACTACTGAAACAGTGAGGGTGGGGTGAATGACCTTGGCAGCAGCATTTAGGGTCATGGTGCCCAAGACAGTCCACCCAAGGCAGGGTGCGATCAGGGCCTAGCGGGGCGATCAGCTGGGCGCCCCCTCTCCATCGCCGTCTTTGTCCAGCTCGTCCTGGATCTCATCTGTGTTCCCCGAATCGCTGCTCGCCACTGAGCTGAAGGACGGTGAGGTCCTGCGATGGGGGGGGGGAGACTAGTTCACACACTGCGGCGGATTCAGCTGCTGAGCTTTACTGACACTGTGGGTCTGCCAGCTGATGAAGAATGTGTTACACTCTGGGTACCTTTTCTCCGTAAAGAAATCCCTGCACAACATGTCCTCATCCCCCATATCAGGGGCCACCAACCTTTTTGAAACTGACAGCTACTTTATGGGTACTGAGCCATACGAAGGGCTACCAGTTTGAAACGCCCTTAGTTGGTGAGTTGTGCTATTTTTAGAACAGGTCCTTGGGCTACTCATGTGGTCTTTGGGGGGCATCCCGGTGTCCGCGGGCAAAATGCTGGTGACCCCTGCTCTATATACTATATATTCAATGTAGACAGTGAGAGCTACTTCTGAGTCCGATTAATGTTTAGCAGTTTACTATGTATGAATTCAAGCGTGTCATTCTCTATTAAAATGTATCATTAAAGGTAAATCACTTTTTCAGCTTGGCTGGTTGGGATTAGCGATGGACAAAGTGACGCTTCATGAACCATTTGCTGCATTTCGTGACCCCACTAGATGCTGCTCTCTGTTCAAAAACAGACACAAAGCATGCCCCAAAGTTGACCAAGAGCACCATCTAGTGGGGTAAAAAAATACAGCAAATGGTTCATGAGGCATCGTTTTATCCATAACTGTTTGGCATCAATAGAAAAGCTGCCTGGATTAAGTCAGAGTTCAGACTGGAGTGGATGTCAATCACGAAACACTGCATTGGGAGGAAACTGGCTCAGCTTTAATTAGAGTGTGTGAGTGACCCAGTAAGGAGCACAAACTTCTGCAGGAGTTGGCTGGACCTACCTGCCGCCCTTGATTAATCTCCTGCAGGTCTCCATCTGGACGTCCAGCCCTCTCTTCATGCTGCACATCTCCATGTACTCATGTAGATGCCTGTTCATGTCACTCTTGGCTGTGGCCAGTTCCAGCTGGAAGGAGGGGAGCATAATAGGTAAGGATTCAAGTTCGTAACCGGAAGGCTGTCATGCTGAATCTGAGAAGAAGCCTGGCTGTTTACATTTGGAACTACAGCACTGTATTTGAAATGAATTCATGATATGGCTTTGAATCAAAGCTCTAGCTACAGTGATAGGGGCACAGAATCTCGCAATATGCCTTTTAGATTTAAAAATTACAGGATGACAGTACAGAAGAAAGATCACACAGTCTGATTTTGCCTGCTTCTAAGTGCTGGGCAGGAGGAAATATCGCTCCACCGGGATGTGAATTGCTTCCTTTTTAGATCTGGCACACTCAGTCAGTCAGTGTGATGCATGATGTCTCTCATATGCATGCAGACGTGATGGCGGACCTCAATCTGCCCAATGGTCTCCTGATACTCCTTCTCTCTTGTCTTGAAGAGGGACTCTGTCTCGTTGATGAGAGTACCCAGCGTTCCATCTTGGAACACCTAAGTGACGGACAAAAGGGTGTCTCTTACCAACCGAGTGGCGCGACACACAGACAGCGAGAGAGATGGAGAGAGGCGGGAAGGTGGACTCACAGCATCCTGGCCTTCCCCAATACAGTCGGCCGCACAGCCAGCCGCGCAGAGGGAAGGGGGTGCGTTGAGGTTCGTGAAGTCCTCCCACAACAGAAGGGTGTCCTCGTTCTCCTCCCACGTTAAGCTGTCGCAGTCGTCGTCAATGTCGAACGTCTCCCTCCTGGCAAAAGAGCAATTATCAGGGCAAGTTCTGAGGGGGGGGGAGTGGAGCAGAAGTGGAGGGGCCAAGGGAACGACAGACAGCAGACAGACAGCATGTTTGGCAGGGGACCACAAATGGGAGATGGCAGAGAAAAAGAGAAAGAAATTAGCATAACTGAGTGCTGGCAGAGTTAATAGTAAAAAGAAGTGATGACTAATTGAAGCTTCATGAACCATTTGCTGTATTTTATCACCCCACTAGATGGCGGTTTTTGTTCGCTTTGAGGCATACTGTGAACAAATGTGAACAAATGGTTCATGAAGCTTCATTTGGCCATCACTAATGAAAAGACAACCATAGAGCTATAGGTCAGTGGGAACCATGTCTTAGCCAACAGACCGGAAGCATGAAACCAAATCATCATTGTAATCAACATAATTTCAGATATAGTATATTAAATGTACATTAAATCTGTAGGTAATCTATAATCAACAGATTATCCCATGAGACACAAATTTCCTTCCAGTATTATGTTTGCAATTCAACAAACCACCAGACTGTGGCAGTATAGGATCACTTTCTAACTAAGTTTGATTGATCATGAAATGCACAGGACAAAACAGCACTAACAAGTGCAAGCAGACATCAGCACCATTATGGTCAGGGTTGCTTGAGAAGATGGTTTGGCGTAACCAGTAACAGTGCCAATGCAGGACTCACAGCTGGTTCAGCATGCGCTTCATCTCATCGGTGATGTTGAGCGAACCAGCCACCTCCTCCTCCGAGGTGCTGGGATCAGCGTCCATCTCTGAATTGTCCTCTTCTGACATTATTTTCCGGTCCTTCTTACGGGTCGTCGCCGCCTGGACAACATGAAGGAGATGTGTTGATGGGTGGAACCCAATGGCTACTAACTCCACAGGAACTGTTCACATAAAGGCAGCACAATGATGAATCAACCCATTCACTGACAGAGTGAAATGTCCACTTTCAAGAGGCACTCATAGATTGAAAAGTCTTTCATCAGTTTTGCAAATCCATCTCATCAGATGATTTTCTCTAATGTACCTCGCAAACTAAAGCAGTGTCAGGCAGAACCACTTTGCTCAAAGGTACAACAACTGGACATCTTTAGACACTGAGTCTACCAGCCTAGTTCCCTAACTTCTAACTGCCCTGAGGTTCTCCTTGTCCACCAGCTTTACAGAATCAAGCCCAGCCTAGGACAAGCGTACGCACCCTGTCTGCCGACACCCTAGATGGGCTCATGTTGAACATGACGGACATATCTTCTGAGTTGCGTTGCTGGGCGACGTCGCACAGCTTGGCCGTGATGTCGATGCGTCGGCAGATGTCCATGTCCACCTTCATGGCCTTCTCCTGGATCTTGGTGTCCAGGTCTGACATTTGCTGTAAGAAGGGAAGGCGAGTGAGGACCAGGACCAGGTGTTTAAGTTACAATCAGGCCAATAGGCGACTGACGTCCCAGTCATATGCTAGATGTGATCTCTGATGTCAAAGCAAGGAAACTCTCGCAGTGGACCTGCCCACCCCACATCATCAAGTAATGGGAGGTAGATCAATCCTTTAGCCCTGATAGGCCAGAATAAAGAGTGACATCACTGGGAGCCATCTGGGTAATGGCAGATTCAGCCTGCATCCCATCCGGTCTCTTGGGTCGGACATCACAGCCCGAACACGGCGCAAATGCAATGCAGCACGTGGCCAGACTGTAAAATAACGAGACAGAAATGCAAGGAGTCTCCACAAAATAACTAGAAATGGAGGAGAAGCAAAACAGACAGAGTTAGAAAATAAAAAAGGAGTGTAGGAGGCTCTGCAGAGAGAAAATGGGGGACAGACGTAAAGAACCTGAAAGTTAGGGGACAAAGAGGGAGTGGCAGCCATCCCTACAATGCCGAGTCACCTCATTGTCACGAGGGGTGGAGGGACGGGCGCCTAAGGGTGGGGACCCCAACTCCGCCAGCCATCCTGCGGCTTCGTGTTCCTCTCTGGGTTATTCCAGATTTGAATGTAAAGGCAGCTACACTTAATTCATAACAGTAGGTGTATAAGAACTCCAACGAAAAGCTAGCGTGGACACAATATTTTCCCCCCCATCCGTCTTTATAATCTTCATCCAATATAGGGTTATGGTGGGGGAAGGGGACTGGGGCCAATCCCAGGAGGCACAGAGCTCAAGGGGGTGACAGGTGTCCTAGATGGGCTGCCAGTCTGTCACAGGGCACATTCACACGCAATCCACAGCTTAGAAGAGCTTTTCTTTGGATTGTGGGAGGAAACCAGAATAAACCCACGGATAGAACATGCAAACTCCAGACATAGAGAGCTTAGGCAAGGGGTCACACACCGATTCTGCACATGTGGGGTCCGCCCACTCAGCCCTTACACAGTGACTAATGAAGCAAATATCCACAAATGTACCTGTGAGACAGTAGTTAGACGGGGGCCATCGTGGGAGGGGTGAGGTGAGAATTACTGTCAGGTTCCCCTAACTAGAAAATCGTGAGGCACTGAGAGCAATAACAAAACAGACCATTTCTGCAGGGACATGAATGAGAGACTCCACCCCCACCCTCGGGGAGTCACGCCAACAGCTGATTCTTCCAAGAACCCCAGTACACACACAGGAGAGTGGACCATATGCCATGGAAGGGCAAGGCATGCCAGCGCCGTCCAATGGCAATTCAGACAGCCTCTCGGAAATTCGTCTGGGGCTCCTCCATTCATTCCAGAGGCTGAGCCACATTAAACGGGTATCTGAGCACCCATCTCTTGGCGTGAGAAGTAACAGGCCCGCCTGTGTAGCTTCTCCTCCAATCGATCGTCTTTCTGCCCCATCGGCTTATCCGAGCGCACGAGAATTCGCCGTATGTTCACCTTAAACACCGCGGTGACTGTTTACCCAAGAATGTCTCTCCACTGTCGTGATGATAAGCCACCAAATAAGGGCAGGATTGTAGCTCAGGGGGCCAGTCAGAGCCCATCAGGTGTCCGTGGACCGGCCCTGAGACCAGGCCAGACCCATCGGCCTGCTCTGAAGCAGCTCTGGGTCACATACAGTCAAAACACAGAACTGAAGTCTAGACTATGGACAAAAAAGAAAAACTTTTTACAACACAAGTGGTGTCAAATTAAGGGTGCGTTCCAGGGCACCAAGTGCCAAACTTTTGATATTAAAACAATCTTCACTTTCCTTTTTCCACTTATTTCTGATCTAGAACCAATAACGCAGCACCAAAACAGCTGAAGTAGTACTGTGGTATTTTGAGGTTGGACTTGGAAACGTGTTCATTGTCAGTTGGTTATGCAATTAACTACTTCTGAATGACAATGTACAACCACCATCTTGAAAAAAGCATAATTAGGAACTAGAAAACAACAATAGCAGACTTTAAAATAACAGATGCGTGGACAAATAAAGAAAACCAAGCTTTAAGTGCGATCTGATTAGAATAACCAATCCAGCAAGATCTGGATGGCATGTCTAGGAGGGGTTAAGGACCAGGAGCTGATGTCAGCATGTGGCCACACCCACCACTTCAGGGATGAGAACCTGAGTGCAGCCATGTGGCTGGTGATACCTCAGTACCACACTGACCTGAATGGAACAGGGTTTTTTTTCCAGGAGCAGCACTGCCAATCCTGCTACCAAACCCCAAATTTTCCTTGCAGGGCTGGATGTAGGTTAATGGCATACCCCAGATAAAGCAATTGCAGGTTAAGGGCCTTGCTCAAGGGCCCAACAGAGTAGAAATACTCCCCACCTTCGCAGGATTTGAACCAGCAACCTTCCAATCACTGGCACAGAGCCCAAGCCTCAGAGCCATCACTCTGTCCCATGACAAGAAGAAAAAGTATTTGCTAGTCCTGCATGATATTGGAAAGCATTTAAATATCACAATGTGATTTTGTTGCAATAAATACTGGGATATTTATAAAACAAAAAAGGAGTTCAAAATAATTACATTCCTCACAAACCCATCTGTGACTGACTTAAACAACAAGGACAAAAATGATTATGACTGGCTTGGAGAATACATGCAGAGCTGATGCGAAATCAGAAGTGGTCAACTTTAAACTGATTTTTAAACATATACCGCATAATCTCAAAGAGGAACAATCTGAAACATTGCAAAGTTTGCTAAGTTTTGTTTCCTATGACAGAGTAGAAATGTTTTAGTGAAACTTAAACCCCTTGTGCTATAATGACCAGACAGTGCAAAATTATGAAAAAGCCCAATCTCAGCCTAGGTGACTCTCATGGTCCCTGTAATGTGAAAACAATGTGAAAGCATGCAATGCTGATACAATTATCCCACAATGCCACAGGCCCCCCCACCTCACATTGGGATTATGTCACTCTGCTCCAGACCCAGTTTTTCATGGCAGTGGAAAAAGAACACAAAAAGTACCACTGACTTTGGTGCTATTTTGAAGTACCAAAAGGTCCAGTCCCTGGTGTGGTGGAAAAGCGCCTGAAATCATCCATTTAAATAATCCATCACATGCTTTTTTGGAACAGTTGTAAATGTCCAAAGAGTACAATCCTTGCTGAGCCTTGGTCCAACGTACCCACAATGCACCGGGACTAATGTCAGCATTTCGCTTAATTAGACCTGGATTCATTCAGTAGTCCGGTGATTATTAGTTCTGGACACTGAACAGAACCCCTGCACACTTACGTCAGTCACAAGGCTCTTGAAGACCACCAGCTCGGCCTTCAGCCGGTCCACCTTCTCATTTAGTGCCTCCTGGATAGTCTCTGACTCCTGAACGTTCTGAGGAGACACGTTCCCAAAACGGGGCTCATTAAAAGCCCCAAACTCATAGCCCCCCCAAAGTTTATTAGACTTTACAGGTTTACGTTAAAGCGGGGGGGGGGGGGGGGGGGCAAGGTGGATATGGGCCTCACCTCCTGCAGTGTCTCCACCATGGACTCCAGTTGTTGACGTTTAGACAGCTCCTCTTCCCACCTGTAACACAAGACACCTTAGATCAGTGAAGGTCACACAGCTGTGAAGATCCCGACCGCACTGCAGGCAGCAAACATCACCTTTAGCTACTGAAACCGACATAACGCTTAAAAGGGCACCTGGGGTTTCCCTCACATACATTCTACTTAAACACTTTATCCATTAGATACCGCTTAATGTAGAAAACAAAACGTGTATTCACCGCATGCATTGAACAGATGGGGGTGCTCTTAATCATGAGCCAAAAACAAGCATATCGCTCAGCAAGCCAGAAACTTCCACGTTAGCGAATCCAACCCGTAATCTTTGTGTTTGGTTCCGCAAAACGCTCCGACTTCCTCATCCTTCCCTCAGACTCTGAAATAAATCATGTCAGCATTCTGGAGGAGATTATGAACACGAGCCTAAACCTACAGCATAGCCTCTGCATTCCAAAATTATACAAATAAATCACGTTTATGTAAAATGCAACCCAATTAGGCACTTTTGGTTAAACCCTCAGAAATGTTTTATTTACAGACACTCTTATCCAAAGTGACACATTTTTCAGTAAGTGGCATCAGGCAGCCTCTGGAGTAATGGGGGGGTGAAGGGGCTTGTTGAGGGTCCATAAATCAGCTGTAAATCATTCTACTGACACTGAGACTTGAACTGGTAATGTTCCGGTCACATGCACAGTGTACTATCCCAGTGAGCCCACACACCACCGAGGCACTCAGGTGGACATACACTTTCCAACATGCCCAGCGGCCAAACTCATAAACAAGCGAAGGATTCCTTCCGTTCGGTTCACCGCTCCATGGCTGAGGGCATAGAAGAGCTGAAAAGCCGTTGACACAAGGAATGAGGAGGACATAAAATCAGAAAGATGCTCATTCCTGGTTTTACAAATAGACTTGCTCAAACACACAATTAATTCAGCAGTGTTTTGTATTTCACAGAAGTACTGAGTAACAAACAAGTATGAAATAGTATTCTTAAGAGCAGTGAGTATTTGCAATTACATATATTAAAGAAATTAATATATGTAGTATATGTAACCTTTTAATTACATAAATAATCCAGGTAAAGACAATGTCTATCTTCACCCCAGTATCTCCCTATACTTTGTATTACAGATTCCAGTCTAAAATGATGTAAACTGCCTGTACACCTTATAAACACAGACAGCCTTCAAGATGTGGCTCTGAGTAGATCCTGTCACGATGGACGAGCATTGGCAAGGAGCAAGCACTCTGCATTAATAAATTAAACATTATCCTTATTGGCTACATAGCCTATAGGCAGAGTAATAAAACTCTTTCTCCGGGTCTCGTTAAACCTCACACTGAGCGTATTATTAGTTTAGCCACAGGCAGACACACCCAGTACCACCACCAAGTCTTTCTGCAAGGGGACGTAGCAGGAATCTGCAGAATGCACAGCAGAACATAGCGGGCTCAGATCGCAGCACCTGCTTCCTGATCTTCACCATGGCAACGCAAACAGACAAAGAAATAGGCAACAAACAGGAAGTCTTTGGCAGAAGTCTTCTCCAATTGCAGTGGCCTCTCATTTCATGATTTCCTGTGGTTAACCATTGCATGGTAGCAGTGCTTTCTTGCTGTGTTACTTTGGGTATAATACAGTGTGTACTGCAAATACATTGTGCATTTAGTAACTTTGAAAATACTTGAAATATTTCCAAAAATCCCAGTAAGCATCATTCAGGTAATCCCAGTAAGCATCATTTAGGTAAGCCACCCTTCCTTCTTTCCAGAATCAACTCTATCCTGAGTCACCCAGTAACATTGTCAGTTTGTGTCACGTCCTGGTTCTGGCCGGAGGGACCCCCAGATGGTCCATGTTTTTGCTCCCTCCCAGCTCCCTAACAGAAGCTCCCTACCGGAGCTACAAAAACTGTGGACTGTCTGGCAGGGAGCTGGGAGGGAGCAAAAATGTGGACTGTCTGGCAGGGAGCTGGAAGGGAGCAAAAATGTGGACTGTCTGACAAGGAGCTGAGAGGGAGCAAAAACGTAGCCCATCTGGGAGTCCTAGAGGACCGGGTTGAGAAACGCTGCTCTACAGAAGGTCCACAGGCTTCCCATTGCAATGTGTTCTCCCTGAAGTTTGAAGTACAGCAAAAACAAAAACAATCCCTGCAAAATCTATGAAAAGAACTGAAAGCCAGTCTGAGCTGTTTGCTATGATCCGGCTCAGATAGAACTGTCACAGTCTAGCTTTTGTTTGGCGGGACAAAACAAAATGATGATCACCTTACAAGGACAGAGTTCTCCACCCAACCCCCCCACTCATTCTGGATAATGTAATACATTAGGTTAGTCACCGGGTTGGAAGTCAACAGACCCACACAGCCAGGAGGACTGATGTATGTACCCTGCTATTTGTTTCTCACAAGTTCCTAAGATTGCAAAATAGTTCAGCAATAAAGATGGAAACATGGGAAACGGCCTTTTAAAGATCTCTGGAAATACGTATGTGCCCAGTAAGTGTCACCTATCATGACTACAAAACAACTCAATCACTCATCCAACATCCTAATGAAGTATTGAAGGTGTGAGACAAGATTAGACTTTTTGCCATAAACAAATAAATAAATAAATGCTCCTTGTGTTAATTTATCTAGTCATGAATTTGTTTGATTCATTAGTGATGACTCACAAATGAATTGTCTAATAAATGCAGTAGGTTGGAGTACATCTGTTAATTCTACAACCCAAAGATCCGCCGTGAAGCACAACTAAGGACCCAAACAAACAAGATATATTTCTACGGAATGGTTTTTTTGAAAGAACAAAGACAATCACATTGTGCCAACAAAAACACCCACATGCGTATTCACCCTACACATATGCTAAGCATCTACAGTCACACACATTTCCACAAACCAGTCGATTTTCTCTGTTCCTTATCTGTTTACCAAACCCTGGGAAATTCGGTCAGTTTGGTAATTCGAGGGAATGTAGCCTAGAGGTTTTTCCAGCTTCACAAGCTGTGAAGCTATAATTCCTTGCTGAGCAGATTGACTGAGCCATCCAGGTGTTGTCATGATGATGTCATATCGATGTTGGGTAAAATGTTACTGAATCATACAGTCTTTACCTTGGCACCTTAGAAATAGACAATCAACTCCAGCAGGTCTCAGCAAACTCCGCATCTCTGATCTTCTGCACACTTTGTCCATAAATGGCAGGGGAATTTCAAAGACCTGGATTTCTCCTTGGTATGCAGCTTCTGCTGTGATGTTTTCTGCTTTGCTCTGGGTGTGTCTGAAGTCTTTCCCAATGAATGTGTTGACTGTACGCTAGTGTCAGCCAAGGAATTGTGAATGAAATTGTGAATGAAGTTCACAGCCATTTTAGTTTTTGGAATAAATCAGCTGTATTACCAGTGACTAAATGGGAAGACACCATATATTTTGTAAGCTTGGCAAAATACCTAACGCCATTTTGTTCTACTTCTTCCTTTCTGTTCCTCTTCCTTTATTACGATGCCAGTTTTACGTCCCCCCTGCCCCCCCTCCCTTTCAGTGGTTCTTTTACTGCCCACATTGGCTGTTTCTCGGTTTATGACACCAGACAGTGCACTTCACTGCACAATAAAGCACGGGCAAAAGCCTACGTCTCTCTAGGCTAACAGCAAAATTCGACTGCATAGCTAGCGGACCTATCCTTGCAGGCCTTTAGCAAAAGTTCAAAATGAATTTACTTAACGTTTAATTTGATCCTCATCTAAAATTTAGAATTTGGGAGCCTCAGGTCCCTTATTTCCTCTGGGTGTACTTGGCTGGTCCTGGTGATTGTCCCCAAAATGACATCAGTGGGACAAAGAATACGGGGGGGGGGGGGGCATATAAAGCCTGAGATAAACAGCTAAACAAGACACACAGCCGGGGGCACAGTCTGAATCATCAATCATAGAGGCTGGGGGGAAGGGCTACCTTGTGCTGAGTAGGCAGCACGTCAAGGTTAAGCATTGTGTGATTTCACTTTTAGTCCCTCAGTCTCTCACACGTTTGCTCTTCACCTCTCCTTTCTTGCGTTTCAAAATCCCTCTATTCTTCTTATCCTCCTCCATTTTAATTGGCAGCATATTGTCACATTACTATCATACTATTAGCTATAATATCAGTAGATATGATGTAAAGTCATTTTATACTGTTATATAGTATATACAGATGCTCCTCTACTCACGAATGAGATACGTTTCCGAACGGCCGTTCGTAACTTGAAATGTTCGTAAGTCGTCATTCAACGTCATTTTAAGGGTATACGCAAGCACAAAGGGGAGGTCGCACGCTGCGCTGCGGCGTGGCGGGAATGGCGGCCAGAAGTCGTGCTACCTGGATTTGGCGCGCAGAAGAAAAAAAATGTTGCGGACAGGACAGGGGAGCCCAATGAACATAGTTTAGACTTACCATCCTCTCCGTTTGTATCTCTGAAAGTTCATAAGTTGAAAGTTCGTAAGTAGAGGAGCGACTGTATTGTCATATACCCTGGAAATTTATTATATGCCATCATTAGTAAAATTAGGTCATTATTAGTAAACTGACTAGAACTGATTCTTGTTTCTATTTTTTTTCTTTGACTATTCCTGAACTCCCCCCCCCGCCCCCACCAATGCCCTGACTTACACTCTGCTGTCTGATCCTGACAGAGACAGTAAAAAATTCCTGCTCCTCTCCGTCATTCTCACAGCCAGCCTGGGCCC
>JABFEB020000124.1:22091079-22109630 GCA_019775895.2 Stomatorhinus ivindoensis
AAACGTATATTTATCACGTTATGGGGACATTGTGTCCCCATAAGGATAGGTATACCTGTTCGCACACACACACACACGCACGCACACACACACACAGATATGCAGGTCTGTAATTAAATCTCATTTGTATGAGGAAAACTCTAATCCCAACATGACAACCTTAACCCCTACCCAGCCCTAACCTTAACCATAAGTAACCGAAAAAAATACAAGACTTAGCATTTTTACTTTTTTGATTGCATCCACATATCTTTGTGAGGACCGGAAAAATGGTCCCCACAAAGTCAAAAAAACAGGCTTTTATTATATTGTGTGGGATGTTTGGTCACCACAAAGTAATATAAACCTAATCCACACACACACACACACAGAAATGTCATCTAGCCTAATTGCAGGTCTTTGGATTGTGGGAGGTATCAGCAGTACACTTGTCCGTTGTGTGTCATTGACATGAGGGTGTACAGACTAGAGACATTTTCATTTACGCTAGCAGTCGAAAGTCTTTACACATCACAGGTTTTTACCACTTTTCCATTTATTTTATAAACTGCAGATTTTTCATTCTTGTCAAGCATCAGAAAGTTGAGTGAACAACTCTAAGTGAAAATATATCTCAAATAAAATAGGTTTCCTCTACACCATGGAAAGCGTATGTAACAGTGCATGTCTCACATACTATGAACTGGTTGTGTGATGAAGGCATAGTCAAATTCTAGGCTGTCCTTTAACTGTAAATGTATTTGTTAGCAAAGAATATTGAGCGTATTTTAGTAAATGTTAAACGCATAACACGCAAATATAGTGAATCTCAGTGTATGTGAAAACTTTTGACTGCTAGTGTATTGTGGAAAGTAATTCATATTAAACATATCCTCCTGAGACCCAAGGAAAAAAATGTCCTTCAATTATAGGTTATTTGTCTTTGGAGGAAATAAGTCATCGTACAATTTAGATTTTTCCAAATTTTATTTTATTTTTTTTATTTCACAGCATGTCCTCTTTAGTGTACAACAGGAACATTGTAAATTGGGTATTGGATGCATCATCCCATGAAGATTCACTTGCTGTGCGTACCGTGATCAAATTAAGCGGGCAAGACTTCTGTATGAGTGAGGCCACATACAGTAGGGCTGACTGAAGAGAGAACGTGTCCTCAGTGGAAGACCAGCTTGGGGTGTGAGCAGTTAAGAGAACTTTGTTTTGCTGCCAAACTCTCTCCCCAGATAGTCTTCCATGGTGTGACAATACCCTGTCACTATGGTAACGGTTTTGGTATGAAACTTTTTAAAACTCAAGCATTTCCTAGCAACAAGATACCCTGTCTCCATGGTGATGGTTTTGGTATGAAAATTCTTAAGCCAAACATTTCCTGGCAACCGGATGCTATTGGTTTCACCCCCCACTCACTACCATACACACTACAATCACCCGACAGGCAAAAATGAGACCACAATTAAATTTTTTCAAAACTTTTCTCTCCCTTAATGTGACATATAACCAGTATAATTCAGCTGATAAACAGACAAATCTGTTAGGGGGGGGATGTGAAAAATTAAAAATGTACATGCTGGTTGCATACTGTAAGTGTGTTGATGCGCCTTTTGATTGCCTGCCATCGATTAAAGTGGATCTGATTAACCCCAAATAAAGTGCAGTTGCCCTAGTAGGATTTTCCTGGCATTTAATTTGCATCCTACAGCAATAGCCATAGTTTGCAGAGAGCTTACAAAACATCAAAGGGATCTCATCGTTGAAAGGTGCCAGTCAAGAGAAGGGTGCAAAAAATCCACAGCATTAGATGTACCGTGGAACACAGAGAAGACAGACATCAAGAAGTGGGGAGAATATGGGACAGCAGTAACGTTGCTGAGAACTCCAAAATTTCTGAAAAGACAAGACAAAAACTGGTCAGGGAGGCTGCCAAGAGGCCTACAGCAACCCCAATGGAGTTGCAGGTATTTATACCAAGTACTGCATATACATGGAGTTGCAGGTATTTATGCCAAGTACTGCATATACATGGAGCTGCAGGTATTTATGCCAAGTACTGCATATACATGTGACAGCAGTCTCCTGTATTCTCCATATGTCTGAACCCGGTGGTAAGGTCACAAAATGGAAGCCTTTTCTTACAAAGAAACGCATCCAGATTTTGCCCACACTACGAAAAACAAACAAAAAAAACAACCTCAAGTTTCCCTAAAGCATGTGGAATAATATGTTACAGTCTGACAAAAGGACAGTTGACCCAAAATTCCAAAAGGCGCAAAAACAACACTGTGCATCACCAGAAGAGCAGCATACCCACGGTGAAGCATGGTGGTGCCAGCGTAGTTGTCTTTCTGCAGCTGAAACTGCGACTTTAGTCAAATTGGAGGGAATTATAAACAGTTCCATATGCCAAACAATTTTGGCCAAAAATCGTCAGGTGTCAAAAACTGAAGATGAAGAGGAATTTTACCTTTCAGCACGACAATGACCCCGAGCATATGTACAAATCAACAGAAGAATGGCTTCACCAGAAGAAAATTAAAATTCTGGAATTATCCAGCCAGAGCCCAGACATAAATCCAATTGAAAATCTGTGGGGTAACCTGAAGAGGGCAGTGCACAAGAGATGCCTTTACAATCTGAAAAATTTGGGGAGTTTTTGCAAGGAAGAAAATATCGCCAAGTCAAGATTTGTCATGCTGATACACTCCTACCCAAAATGACAGAATGCTGTAATTTCACCAAAAAGTGCTTAAACAAAGTATTCGTTTAAGGGTGTGCACACTTATGTATCCAGCTTATTGTAATTTTTTATATATTTTTCCTGCTGACAGATTTGTTTTTCAATTGAATTCTACCAGTTAAGGGTCACATTAAAGGTTGGAAAAGTTTTTTAAATGATTTTTTTTTATTTACACCAAAACAATCTGGCATTTTAAAAGTGGTGCTTACACTTTTTATATTCACTGTAAAAGCATTCATCTATTAATTTCAAAGAAAATCCTAATAGATATTTTGCCCCCTCCAGGCAATATTGCAATTTATGACAACCCCTGAAATCTCCTAAATTTTGGGTAATCTGCACTGACACCCGCAGTTCCTATACGTCAATACTGTCCAGAATATGTAAAAGGGAAGGGAATTATGAGTATAACACTTACGGTTACTAAATCAAATCCAAGATGAACATCTTGTTGTACCCTTGAACGAGATGGTCATATCTTTACAAATAAAGCTAACCTAAAGAGAATATACCCCTATGTTGATCGACGTGTTGGTAAAATAATTCTCCACTGCAATGCGGAATTTCAGGACGAGAAATTACCAGACAATTTTAGGTAACCAGTAAGTCATCGTTTATTTTGACTGAGATAAAGTTTTCTGTATTTCTTACATGTGTGATGCAACTCCCGGTAGAACACAACTAGCATGTAAAAACCAAAACAAACCAGGTTAGACGCCAAAAAACGATCTGAAATGTTCTACTGGAAGTTATAGATATATATTGTGAAAATGCTCAAGATAGTTTAAAAATATCTAACAGCAATAACATAAAGCTAAAAGAATGACGTGACAAATTAAACTTCCAAAACGCGTACTCAATTTCCCAAGATGCATCAGGAGCGTAATCCAGCCTTGAAATATGTTATCTAGAAAAAATGCCTGATCCAAATTATGCCAATGCACGTTTGTATATTAATAGTACAAATAATAATAATAATTTATACATTGTAAAAGTTAATTATTTTGTTAGGTTAATTTACCTTTGTCATGTTTTTTCAGAACCTTCTCTGAGCGGCATTTTTTTTGGTCGACTGAACATGTGGGGGCCTCTGTGTAGGGCAATTTCAACGTGATAGCCATGCCGAAGTCAAAGAGAGACAAGAAAAGTAGGTTTTCCCTTGATTTTTGTGGCTTATTAATGTTACATATCGCCGTATGTGTTCGTATAACACGTGAGTTCAGTCCCATTGTGGACTGCAATCTATTTGTTTCTCCATTTCAAAGAATAATAATGCACGTAAGAAACTCACGTGCGATCGACCGGGTATGTCTTGCTGTTTTTGTAAGTGAAGGTAACAGAATACATCCAGCATTATCTGTAGCTTTGTGTACATTAAAACTGTTTAACTAACAGTTGTCGTCCTCGTTGTTGTTAGGCAAGCGATTACTTGATGCAATCTGATTAGTGATTCCAAACTTTTGCCTATCTACTTACAGTCTCTTTAACGAAAACAACCAAGAAGGGATTGGAAACCAAACAGAACTTAATAGAGGAGGTAGGTTTTCCTTTCTTTGTGGTATCAGCTGCGTTTGATATGTGATTTTAATAATGATTAAATTTCCCCTGTCCTCTTTTCCCAGTTTCGAAAATGTGTGGACACGTACAGAAATTTATTCGTTTTCTCTATTGCCAATATGAGGAACAACAAATTAAAAGACATTCGAACAGCATGGAAACACAGCAGGTAAGAGAGTATGAAATTATATTTTAACAGACGATTGTCACCATCTGCATCGATTAATCTGCGTTTTCGTCTGTCGGATTTTTTCCATTTCCTGTCCATTTCTGTCTTGTCCCCCGTCCCCCCACCCAGATTTTTCTTTGGAAAAAATAAAGTAATGATGGTTGCGCTGGGGAAAGGACCGACAGATGAATACAAGGATAATTTGCACAAGGTATAAGTGTTCCTGCTGTTTGCTTTGAGTCATTATCTAATCTTGGGCAGCCTTAATAAAGTCTTGCGTGATTTCTTTCATTTAGCGTTTTTTTTTTTTATTTGATCTGAAAATTTTAAATTCCTGTAGCTTGGATAACAGAACCCCCTAAGATGGATGTGTGGTCATTATGGTTATGTAATTTAGTCATGATTTGTTCAGCTTAACTGTTCTGATGTATCATCACTGTGCTTTTGGGGCTAATCTAGAATTATTTTGCATGTGTAGGATGGTGTAACCTGTATTTGTTTTACAGGTCAACAAGTTCCTGAAGGGAGAAGTAGGGGTGTTGTTTACGAATAAGACCAAGGAAGAGGTTCAGGGGTGAGTTCAGTCAATGGCACTTACTATGGATTCAAAGTCAGGTTTTAAGTGTAACATTCTATTTTTGGTGTCTTCAGTGCAAAACTTTGCATACTCAGAAGACTGTTTTTCCCTTCCTCCCTAATTTCTTAGGTATTTTGCTCAATTCAAGGAATTGGATTTTGCACGGGCAGGGAACAAGGCGACCATGTCAGTGACTCTGGATGAAGGACCCTTAGAGCAGTTTCCTCACTCCATGGAACCGCAGCTGAGGCAACTGGGATTGCCCACTGCACTGAAAAAAGGTGAGAAAACAGTCCGACCGAGTGTGCAGCCTGCTATGAGTGGACAGAACATTTTATTCACCTGCCTCCTCTGCTGACAGGAGTGGTCACCCTGCTGAAGGACTACGATGTTTGTAAAGATGGGGACATCTTGACCCCAGAGCAGGCCCGCATTCTTGTAAGTAAATGTATCTTTATTTTATACACACACAGGCATGTGTGGAGGGTGACTTTTTGAGATGCAGGATTTAATAGTAGTATAGTGTGTGTGTTAGTTACTGTTGAGAGTAGGAAGGCACTGATTACATTTCTCTTGGCCGATCTCATTTGGCATTTTTTTTGACGTGTGACCTGCTGATGCTGATTTTCTTAGTTAATAATTAGCAGGCTAAGCATTTTAACCCTTCTTTAATGATCATAGCTTTCTGCAAGCAAAATATTTAAAAATAACCTTTACAAATAAAAATAAAAATATGCTCCGCTGGTGTCCAAGTAAATTGGTTGGTCCGTATCTTTTTGGGTTAGTCACTCCACGGATGTCTTTGATCTTACACACTGCTAACTTAATGTCTTTGTCCCAGAGTAAAGAAACTGGAAACAAGACATGGTTCCCATAAGTGTTTTGCTTTACCTATCACACATTAGTGGTGGGAGGGAATGAGAGGGGTGGGGTGGGGGACAAGACTGAGGATGGAAACTGAGTTGGGTGGATGAAAAGAACAAAATGTCACATCATTAAACATTTAATGCCTAACCAGCAAGTCTCTCCTTACCAGAAACACTTCATGTAGTATTATGACAATGAGCTTCAGTAGTAAGGAATGTAAAACACTGCAAATATCAAAGAAACTGGCTCGTTATAAAAAAGTCCTTTTTTTTAATCTATTGAAGTTTTCTGTATAAATGAACATTTATCACTTTAGTCAATAACTCCACACTTAAGAACTCGCCTTATAACAAATACAAATAATGGATAAATGAATGATTTGAGTAGCACTTAAAGATGTAGAATTTTAGCATCATTAAAAAGTGTTTGCTTCCGTTTGGTTACTTCAGGAAGTGTGGAAAACGCTGCACAGAGCCAGACATTGTGTTTGCTCAGCGGTGCTGACATTTCAGGTGCTTAAAAGGATTCGTTGTGTTGCCACCTATTGTATAAACAGTATCTTTGCAAAGTTTGCAAATTTTAGTACATTAGTCAAGGTTCGATTATGCAAATGCAAACACTTTCCACACAAAGCAGAACATTCTTTGGAACCAATTCTACCCCCATCAGCCGTGCCTCACACACTATACCACGGCACAGCCGACCCACCTAGACTGTATTTTATTTGCTATGTGTTACAAGTACAATATTTTTAGCAGCCTAATGGTATATGAAGTTTGTTTTTTAACTGGCAAGAAGATAATCAACTAAGTTTTTAATTCAAGCTCTAGCCACTAAATTGAGATTGACTGAGACAGATAATTGACAAATTAGTGAGATACACAGACAGTACTGAGATGTTCTGCAGGCTGAAATTCCCTTTTTTCACATTGGTCTGTTTTTGTTTTTGTTCTGTTGCAGCCACTAAACAGGCAGGCCTTGTCAGTTTGTTCTGGTATAATGAGTGTTAAGTACTGCACTTATAACTGGGCATTCATTAGAAGCTCAGCGGAGCCAGTTACGCCTGGACATGTATGGTTGTATCATACTATTTGCTTTACTTGTACGTCACTTTGAAGAAATGAACGGTTCATAAAATAGGCCATATTTAGACAAGTCGGCCATTTTTGGTCACTAGATGATAGATTGGTGCATCCTTATTTAAAGGTATGAAAATAGGGTCCTGGTTATAAAATCTATCAGTTGTCTGCTAATACTGCACATCAGTATATACTGAGAGCATTTTGTCCTGTTTGTTTTTTTTTTCTCCTTCCTGCAAAACGGCCTTGTCCTCTATCCCACACACAGAAACTTTTTGGCTTTGAGATGGCTGAATTCAGGGTATCGATAAAGTGCATGTGGAACTCAGAAACAGGAGAGCTGGAGCAGATGGAGGAGGGCGAAGAAGGTGAAGAGGAGGAGGTGACAATGGAGGCTTCAGAAGAAGACAGAGAAAACGATGAATAAACAGAGGACTTCTAAGAGCCCGTTTTCTTAGACTGATCTCATCTGTACATTATCTGCAGACTCCCCCCCCCAGCCCAAATATAACTTTTCCACTCAAGTTAGACTTTGGGTTAAACTACGTCTGCTTCATATTCTGTTAATGTCACTCAGAGCTAAAACTAGTTCTCATCTAGGTGCCTCAGATCACCCACTACTTCCTGCAAACCCCCCCATAAGTATAGCCAGTGTGCGCTGGGCGGAGTGCCTTGCTCTCCAGTGGTGCTTATAAGCCTAAAGGGGGATTTCTGGAGGGTCACAGAAGCCTCCTTTCCCGGTGTTTTCCCCAACCTATTACGTAATATCAGGGGTGCAGCTTCGCCAATCCTACAATTGTTCATTTAATATTAAAGATTATCAGAAACCATGTTTGGGGTAAATAGATAAACTGCAGACTTAATATAGTGTCTAAGATTTTTAAATTAAGGCAATTGTGTTAAACGTTAGTCAGCTACAGTCATAACGTGTCTCTCTGTACAGTCGTAACATTTTACGTTGCAATAATCTGACCAACTTTGATGTTTAATGATTCGCGTTATGAGAAAGCAGCTTGTCATTGATAAGATGACAAATTAAAACAATTTACCTAAAATTTTACTTTCTCAGAAACTTTCCTTGGTCTAGTTCAGGCCGAAGAGCGCGGTCAGGGCTTTGCAGGATTGGGGCTCTAGCGGAAGTAGTTGGGACAGTCGTGAGCAACCAGGTGCCAAGCCTGCTGGAAGGCCTCCAGCACCCCTGGTTCCAGGGGACCTTCTTCTGCAGCAGACAGGTTCTCCTGCAGCTGCTCCATGCTCGACATGCCGATGATGACGCCATCGCCGGCCTCTCCCTGAAATAGTCAGGGCTTTAAAGATACGGACGAGTAGAAGCAACCACCCAGGCAAAACATCCAAGATTAGCATAATGGTGCAAAACGGTGATACCTGAAGCTTGGAATGATGATACATCCACCTCATGGCAGCCGATGTCATGGTGGGCTTCTCAGACCCATACACGTCCTGCAGGGCCTTCTGGACCATTCCTATGGCTCGGAAGTGACTCTCCTTCCAATACCTGGAGATGTGGGGCAGTTGAAGGCAGTACTGCAGTGCCTAACAGTCACATTCATTGCATGTTTATCTTCCTGACAGATAATTAGCTGACTATGCCTCTGATGTTCAGAAAACCAGTCCACCTGGTTTCTTTTGTGGGTACGGTTTGTCCTCCTTGCAACCAGGTGCTAGTGCCACCTCAGCTTGCTCACCTGTCCCTGTAAGCTTTCGCCCAGCTGTTACCAAAGAAGCGGCCTTCAGGCTGGACCTCATCCGTCTCCTCATGATTGTACTTCCCAGTCAGGAGTCCCCCTGTAGCAGAAGAGAGTCCAGTTCAGCTAAAGGCAGATGAAGTGAACTTACATGAAGTGCTACCTGACCACCACCCTCCTCAAAGCTATACAAAATCTGACCAGTAGAGAGGTTGCGTCAAAGCTGGAAAGTGATGGATACCTGCAAGGGGATTGTAGGCATAGAAGCGAATTCCATAATGTCTCAGGCAGGGAAAGAGTTCGGTCTCTACTTGACGAGTAGTGGCGTTGTACATGCCCTGGCAGGGTTGGAGAAATGAGAGATGCACAAACATGTCTCAGAGGTGTTTGTCTGTTAATAAGCAAGGTATTCTTTAATCAAGACTCCAGGCTGATGTAGCACATGCACACAAACCCACAAAAAGACACTAATGGTGATTTAGAATCATTTTTGTGGCTGTCGGAGGGAGATGAGGAAACCCATAAAAACATCACGACTGTCCAATCAGATGCAAGAGAATCTAATGCCTAACTGCAATGGTGCCACTGTTTTAGCCCCCAAAAACTGCAGGATTAAGCCTGCAATCCCTGCATTTACGCGGATTACAAAAGGGCTTATTCATGATATTCAGTGCAACACCTCACCTGATACACCGTAGGAAGGACCCAGCTGTTGTTTTTGCAGATGCAGTAGATTTCAGCCACTTCCCATGATGCGTAGTTAGAAAGACCCAGCTCCTTGTACCTGCCCTGAAAGGTGGAGAGCGTGATTCAGACACCTCAAGCACAAACTGCAAGGTATAAACCCATGGGCTGTATTCAGAATCCATCACTTTTGTTATTCCCTATATACGGAACCCTGCATAGTTCACAATATCAGGAATAAAGTGGAAAAAGACAATGGATTCAGACACTACATGCCAAGATGCTCTATGCTGGAATCCTAGTAACCTTTCACAACTGATTTTCAAATTCAGGGAAGCGAATATGCATGAGAAACCCTATAATTTATTTAAAATAACTTTAAATAATACTTTAAAAAGTTATCAAATTATTAAAACTGAAATGTTAACTCTTTGCAGAGATTACTAATATAAGCATACTAAGTTTTTAAAATGATAAACGTTCTTAAATCACACTCCATTATGATACACATACTGTATATCAGCTGTACACCACATTTTATATAGTGGGTCAGAGCTGCTGAAAACCACAGCAAAATTGCAGAAAATAGTCACAGGCGCTTTCGCAGCTGGATTTCAATTAAAGCGATTCAAAGCAGATGAAGTTAATTGGCAAAGCCTTCCTGGTCGAAAGCTTAAACTATAGCAGATACCGCTGCAATAATATGATGAACTGCTCAATACATACTATATACACAGGACAATACACTCTAACAATGCTGCATAAAGTACAGAGGATTTTGATGATGGTCATCATTAACACCACGATGGTGGGTGATGTGGGACAGATGTTCGATCTGGGGCGGGACCTCCTTGTGCAGCTGGTTGCAAGCGCGCAGCGTGTCCTCCACTGGGTTCTCGTGGTCTGGGGCGTGCAGGTAGAAGACATCCACGCACTGGGTGCGCAGCCTCTGCAGGGAGGTGTCCAACTGGGAGCGCACGCTCTCCGCTTTCAGGGTTTTCCCCTCCCACGGGTTGGCTTTGGTGGCGATTCTCACTGGAATAGTACGGCAGGGTGGTAAAGACGTCACTTCCGGTTAGCGGTTAAGTCACCTGACAATCCTCCAGCCTTGGCTGGTACTTCCATACTATTGACCACAACTTGGGACTTTTTGGCAATTAAAAAGACCAGGAGCTAATCAAGTTTACCGGGGGCTTGACTTTTTTTTTTCCTTCTGGAGAATAATTGGCATCGGGGCTATATCCCCGACTGATCGGACCTAACGACGCCGAGGAACCACAGAAGTGACTGAACTGCATACACCAAACATGCGCGCTTTTAATATAAATGTCCAGAATGCGCTTTGCCGACGTTATTTACCTGTTTTGGGGAGTCCCATTTCCCCGATAATAGCCTCTGACTTTCCACCTGTATACATTAAAGCCGTGTCCAAATCGGCGTGACCGCGCTCCAGGTACGCTCGCACCATCCTGGCGCTAGTGTCCGCATCAGCCCGCCCGCCGAACGCCATCGTTCCCAGTAAAGTTACCGGCCGCACGGTGTGTGTGGACTGGGAGGAAGACATGTTGCGTCGCAGTACCCTTATAAAACTAGAATTAAGGTCAACGAAGCCTCTCCGGGCTGTGCGCAACATAATCATAAAAAATCCTAACAACAGGGCAAAGAGCACGTGTTATGCGGTAAGGGACGGTGTCAAAATTGCTTGTTTAAAAGTTAACGTGAAAGCAATATGGCATTGGTCAAAAATTTGTGGAGGGCGTTATTAGTTAGTGCAAAGTCCCTTTCTGCTTGCGCAATACTTAATCGGTGACCCAATCGGGAGCTTTAGCAGAGCACAACTTTCAAATCTGTCCTTGAAAGGAATTATTGATAGGTACGTCTCCATTGAGTATATAATGTGTAATAAGTTTTTCACACGAACTATTTATATTTTGATTATGCTGTCGCTTCAAGGTTGTGAGATACTGCCCTGCTTATGTTCTCCTTGCAGGTCTACGAGTCCAAACACTACATGCTTACACAGTTAGGCTCCGGATCACCGTAAACAAAGTTATACACAACGCAAAATAATGTTTAAAAACATAAACAAAATAATAAAAAATTTAATCGCCTTCAGTGGAATGCATTTTAAACTGTACACCAGAACTTTGCGATATATCCTTATTTTATACCATACGCATTTTGCAAAACAGCCACACGGTGGCAGTGGAACACAATATATTGCCATTTATACCATCTGCGTTATTCTGTCGAGAGATCGCGCGGCTTCTTATGTATCATTTTCATTCGAACCTCTTTATGTGTCTTTAGCAGGCTATATATTTATTGCGTGGCTCCACTGACAACCAATAAAATGAAAATCGCATTTTTAGTCTGCAACAAACTAGGTGCTATTGAAAATCTCAAATAAAGGAAAACTACTGTGCACAATAAACTGGAAACTTCATTAATGTCTTGTGGTGCTCATCTGCACGATGTTCCACTGCGTTTTTTTAAACAGTCTTGATGATACCAGAATTGGCCACGATTTCTGGTCTGTCATCTTTGCTCGTCTCTTCCTGTAGGATGCTGAAGAGTGTATGTCATTCTGATCGGTTGCCTGTAAAGACTTAAAAACCCATTTAATAATGGCCCTTTTGTTTCAGAGACCATGATCTGTCCAAGCATTGGTATCTGTATTTGACAGGTATCAACCAGCCATATTTTTTTTGCTGCATTTGATTGCTTCTGTCTTGTTACTAAACAGATACTGTCAGCTGTGAATCTCCTGCCTATATTCTGGGCATAAAAACAATTTGTAACAATCTTTGTAAGCCAGTTGTCAGTTTGATGGCAGTGATGTTGGCTCCCATTTCTTCTGTAAAGAGGCCTTTGGTACCAGACCTCACGAAATCTGGTCCATAGCCAATAAGTGGCTGTGCTGGTGGTGCACCAGCCAATAGGAAACCATGCTGATGGTATGCCAGCCAATAGGAAACTCTGCTGATGGTGCACCAGCCAATGGTCATGCTAGTGGCTTGTTGACCCAAGTGCTCCTTATGTCATTGTGCATGCTGGGCAGCCTTATTGAACCGGGACAATCTGGTTCTGAGGTCACTGGGCGATTGACCAGGGCACGCTATCAGGAGGGAGCCATAGCCCAGCCGCCCAGCATCGGCAAGGCTGCATGCAAAGCAAGAATTCCACAAACCCCGTCGGTCTGTCTCCTACTGAACTTAAGCTGTCCTCTAGTTCCATGTTTTAGTTCCCCAGTTTTCAGTGTAATTATGTTGTGAACCTTTAGTTGGTATTTTTTTTCCAAAGCAACTTTAATTTTATCAATTTAAACAGCTGCATGTTTTCATTAAAGCATTAAAGTGAATATTTATGAAATAGATACACCAGAAGGGATTCTTCTGGGATTATGGCCAGCCATATTGTGGGCACACAGCTATTTAACCTTAATCATCTCACTGCAGTACCTCCTTCCACACTGGGATGCATGTGATACTGTAGCGGTTCTCCTCTCTCTGTTGAGTAACTCATTTTTACACTCTGTCATCTGTCTGGGAGGAAGGCCCGTATTTCAGACGCCGTCCGCAGTGCGTAGCGTGTGAATGAGCGCCCTGTTAGCGTCAGCTAACTAACTCCAGCTGCCTCCAGCCACTGAGGGAAGCCAGGAAGCTCTTACCCCCCCCCCCCCCCCCAAAAAAAATACACGAGGGGGCGACCGGTATCAAGACACCAGCTCGCCTAGCCGGACCCGAGGATGCTGTCGCCCCCAGGCTGGGCGGCAGGTTTTCAGCAGCCCCTAAATCAAACCCTTGCCTTAAGAAAACTCCTTTTACTGCTCTGCCTTCTACTTCCAGAGCCTTGTTTAATCTTTTACGGGGGTCGACGGGAGCGATTGATGCCACAGGCATCAGATTGAGAGGCTGTCTGGAGAACACTGCACTAACAATGAATGTCAGCCTGGTCTGTAAAGAGAAACTGGACCGCACCTGCATTCACATCCTTAGAACCCAGAGAGACGTGCACATACACCATCTTTGTCTGCGCTCCTCTTTAAACTAAACAAAGTGCTTTGAGGATTGATAGTTCAAAGTCAGGTTTTAAAAGTGTTTCACACTCTCGTTAAGAATGACTTGGTAAGTGATTCGGTCTGAAGGTGAATTATGCCTTATAAACGGCTTCAGTAGGCCAAGATACATATGAAACACTTTCATTTTAAGGTCTTCAAGGGATTGTGCTGTATTGATTCACCTGGAGCAGATTTTAATTGTTAATTGACTTTGAAATATTTCAAAAGATGAATTCTGATACTTGTTTTTGATCCTCACCTATGTTTATTTAGTTAAACTATTTATCCAAAGTGACATAATTTTACAGGAATGTGAGGGGATTTTTCCCCCATGGTAATATATATTTTGCTTTTTGCTAAATGAAGCTGAGTACATTCTTGAGAAGATTCTCTTAAACTAATATCTTAATATAAGCAAAAAGTTCCCGCGCTGCCATAAAATACTGCACAGCCCGTGCACAGTTTTGTTTCCCCCGAAGTGCAAACAACATTAACGTACAGGTTAACATGGTTAATAATGTTTCAGTAGGCCAACTTGAACGGAGATGACAGTGTATCGGTATTTAGTAACCATTCTACGCCCGGGGGTTCCCGAATCCGACACTAGTCTGCAAGTGTGATGTTTTCCTCATGTTCTTGCGAGTTTACTCTTTAGAACCTGCTTCGACCTACAGCTTAATGACTTGCTGCTCGGGTCAGCCGATAACATCAAATTGCCCTTAAAATGTAGTGGTGTTTGGGAACCCTATCTTTGGACTGCGTGCCGAGCCTCAGCTGAACGGCGCTATATGTCTGCTGTTCGGTAAACTTCACAGTGTATTTTAAATGAGCAAACCTTCGGTCGAATTAATGCAAGAAATGAAAAAAGTCAAACTGTAAGAATTTTTGCAGATCTAAGGCACCGTCACTTCCACTGTCGCCGTGCGATACTATAATAAACGCGCTTTCCCCCGAATTATTAAATTAATTTAAATTAAATTATTAAATTTAAACTATATTTCTTTAGCGGTTGCTTGTGTCCGAAGCCTTTCATTGTCACGAAAGTTGTTTTTTTTGTCTTGATTACTTTTCACTTCGAGGGATGAGAGACCACGCTGCTACGGGATCTTAAGCGGGTGGGAGGAGACGTAGAACCGCACTTGGTGAAATTATACATTAGACCTGACTTGGGTGTGATCAACCTGACCCACTGCTTCGTCCCATCCAGAGTCCCATTATGGAATTGGCGCAGGATTTGTGGCGCTCGCTCAGTTAGGTCCTCTGCGCCTAGACCCAACAGGTTAATTATGTTTCTTAGGGCGATCAAGAGGAATCACCAGTAGGGAAACTTATAGACTTGTAGATTTACTGTGATAGATGCGGTTTTTCGGCAGAAGATGAAAGTGTGTTCATATCTAATTGTAAAAAAACTGAAGCGCTAAATTTAGGTATAAAAACGAAATATTTTCACTGCATTTTACCTTTAAATTATTGGTCTCGGTGTTGGCAAGTCTTGAATATCTCGAAACCCAATTACTTCAGGAAATGCGTATTGAACTAGCTGCTGTGTTTCTCTTGGTAATACGTGGGATCCGTGCATCCGTCCTCACTGGAAGCGATCTGCAGCCCTTCATGTAAGTAATCACTTTTCAGCTAAATCCTTAGGAGACTATTTAAAGTGCTTCAACTCAACATACTAATACTGGGTATGTTTTACGCCTCTGGTGTGTCAGCTTTTTACCGTGATGTATACATGCGATGTTTACATGTCATCGAGTCCATAGACCGCTGACTGATTAAAATGAATGAATCCTAATTAATATAACTGCCTAATGATTAGATTAATTACATGTATATTTCACGGTTAAAATGGTACTTTCCGTGCGTCCTATCTTAGAAAACAGACATAACTGTATTTCTGGTGAAAACTTTATTACTGTAAATGTCTCTTGACATTGTTTTGATTAAATGCTTCTCGTACTGAGTAATATCCCTGTTAAGCTATGTGGGCGCTGTATAATACGTTAGATTTTATTAAGTTTCAAATCGCTGTATACTCTGCAAAAACCACGTGTTTGGGCGCAGAAAATAACTCAATTTAGACTACACAGAATAGGATTTTATAGACATTTAAAACGTATACCTCCACATATTAAACATTCATTCGGTTATTAGGTTGTTATTATTATAGGCTTATAAATTACTGTAGGCCTAATTATCCCTAACAGCCACGTCCTACATCAGATTTTGCGTCATGCACGAGCATTAAAATATGTCTGACTGAGTGCATTCTCGAGCCGGAATAACGTATTCCGTGTTTAGTTTTGTGTAGCACTTATATGCTTCGGCGATACAACCCCTTGGACCAACTTACATGGGTGAAGACCTCAACCTTCCCAGTGCTCAGCCCAAATATATGCTCTTGCTTAAATGTAAACACTTTTGTTTAATCTGTCTTGAAATGCTGCTGAAGATTTGCTTTAGTAATCTGTAGCAGATATAAAAACTGCAATAAAAAACTGTAAAAGTAGCGCCTTGGATATGTTTCACATGAGTACTATACCACTCTGATGCTGATAGATAAAAGCACCTGAGAGAAATGTGACATTGATATAAATTGTTTTCACATGGATAATTAATAGTAATCAAGGGCATAGGTATGGGTATGGACATATCAGGGCGGATATGGTTCCTATCAATATTGAAACCAAACTTACCCAATGGTAGTAACACACCAAACCTACACCTTGGTAGTAACACACCAAACCTACACCTTGGCAGTTAGAAACCAAACCTGCACCTTGGTAGTAACACACCAAACCTACAGCTTGGTAGTAAGAAACCAAACATACACTTTGGTATAGTTAAGGAGCTAATTACTGAATAAATCTTGTTTATGAATAAAGTGAGATGTCTTCATTTTTGAGGTGCACCTTCCCAAATAAAAACTCATTCTAAGTCATTCTTGTGAAATAAAATCAAGCATTCACTGCCACTGCAGTTTGTTGGTGCCAGCACGTTGTTAGAACCTTGGGCTGGAGTTGGGTTGAACCCTAGGAAGATCATTTGATCACCAGCATTGGACTCCATCAGTAGAGTTGAATTTAATCTTTTTGAGTGTTGTTTTCTCCATTCTGCCCCCTGCAGGCCCAATGTGTGCCCAACACGTGAAGCGGTGCTGGTAGCACGGAATCAGCCATGTGTCCAGGCCTTCACGCGTGTTGTAAAAGTGTGGAAGCAGAACTGCCCAGGCCAAACGTGGTGCATGGGTTATGACCGACGGTGAGACCTGTCATCTGTCCCCTCAGTGACCTGCTAACCTTCTAATGAGCTTAATCTCTCATACGTTTACCCACTCTTACCTCCTCTACCTACTAGTTCATTCACCTACTACTGGTGCTGGGCATTTCCAGTGCAGAAACTACAAATCCAGACCAAGGTTTTGTTCCTACCAACCAGTCGAGCATAAATAGTCACAGTCATAGAGTTCTCACGTGGTTGGTTGAAACAAAATCTTGGTCTGGATTTGTAGTTTCTGTACCTGAATTCCCAACACTACCCGCTTCTTCACTTTTTCCATACTTATGAGATATAATTTTTAATCCATGGCTAGAATGGACAAATGATGAACAAATGTAAGATCAGTATTTAACTTGTGTTATTCATGATTAGAGTATCTGGTGTCTCTTTGACAGAGAGTTGTGTTAATGGACACATATGAAAACTCCTGTCCACGTTTGATCCTCTCTCACCGACTAACTAGCTATTTTATTAATTATCTCCCTAAATGCTCTCTCTTTTACTTGACCCATCTTACTCATTCACCAAATGAACACCTTCCAATAGTGGGGCCAGTAGATCAGCTGTTGACAGTCAGAGTGATCGTAGGATCACCTGGCCTCGCCGAGCTGAGGCTATTGAAGCTCTCGGATGACTGCAGGGTAGGAGAGAAGGTGTGATTAACCTGGAGTCAAGGGTGGGGATTAGGGATCAGCACGTATCAACCTACAGGTCATGGGGCCAGGCATCGGGCTCTGTAGCCGTATAGATAACGCACCTCGTCCCGTTGCAGGACGGCCTACTACACAGCTTACCAGCAGGTGTACCAGCAGGAATATCGCACCGTCTACAAGTGTTGCCCCGGCTGGTCCCAGCTCAACGGAGAAGCAGGCTGCCTCTACCGTAAGTCCAAAATGCTCTTGCTCCCCGCCAATCCCAAGCTCTCCAGATGTCTCCCTTCTCCATTCTGAAAGACATCCTTGTCTTATTAAGGTGGGGCATTGATCAAGAGTGACATTATATATTAGGCAAGTGAACAGTCAGTCCATGAAGTTGATGTGTTGGAAGCTGGCAAAATGGACAAGCAGAAGGACCTGAGCGACTTTGACAAGGACCAAATTGTGATGGCTAGACCATTGGGTCAGAGCATCTCCAAAACATAAGGTCTTCTGGGGTGTTCCTGGGATGTAGTGGTCAGTTCCTACCAAACGTGGTCCAAGGAAGGGCAACTGGTGAACCAACTATGAGGTCATGGGCACTCAAGGCTAATTGATGTGCATGGGGAGCAAAGGCAAGCCTGTCTGGTCTGATCCCACAGGAGAGATACTGTATCACAAACTGATGAGTTAAATGCTGGCCATGACACAAAGGTGTCAGGACTCAGCTTGCTGGATTATGGCACTGCATAGCCACAGATTCACCAGAGTGCCATTGCTGATTACCATCCACCACCAAAAGTGCCTACAATGGGCGCATGAGCATCAGGATTGGACCTTGGAGCAGTGGTCGAAAGCGTCCTGGTGTAATGAGTCATGTTTTCTGTTACATCATCTAGATGACTGGGTGCCTGTGCTTCATTTACCTGAGTTTCAACCAGGATGCCCCATGAGAAGAAGGCGGTTGGCAGAGGCACTATAACGATGTTCTTCTGAAAAAAATTAGTTCTGGGCATTCATGCGGATGTTGTTTTGACACACACCACCTAAATAAACATTGTTGCAGACCAAGTGCACCCCTACATGGCAATGGTATTTGCTGATGGTAGTAGCCTTTTTCAGCAGGGTAATGAGCCCTGTCACACTCCAAATGTTCAGGAATGGTTTGAGGAACATGATCAAGGGGTTGACTTGGCCTCCAAAT
>JABFEB020000124.1:22144145-22162329 GCA_019775895.2 Stomatorhinus ivindoensis
GGGGGGCGGTGTTCCTAAGGAACTTACTTGAGTTGTCATTTTGGAAATGGCGAGCTAATTTCTGCATTTCCCTAACGAATTGCCACCTCACTCCAGAAGGGTGGCAGGCTTCCTGTAACCTGCCCCACACCCTGTGCCAAAGATACCTTCAAAACAGCCGTTAGTGACCCTGTTTGGGTTCAGGTTTCCAGTTCTGAATGCTGGGGGTGTCGCTGTCCCCATTTACCAGATGGGTGACAGTTCGAATCCCAGGTTTGGCAGAGTGAAGTCACCGTTGGCCCCTTGAGTGAGGCCCTTAACCCCCAGTTGCTCCAAGCAGCTGAGAACTGGTTCTTTAATGTGCTGTTGCGAGGTGGCCGTCGTACAGCCCAGTGCCTTGGCACTGAGCCCAGCTCGGCCATGATTACATCTTCATTGACAGTGCTGATTTGCTCATGTTGCTCCAACCTCCATAACCTCCATCAGTCTAAGTGAACAGAGAGCAGATTAAGACTGTGGCCGTTTTCCTGGGGTACTTTCACCGACTGCACCCCGAGGGGTGTATTCTGCATATCTGTCTGTCTCCACTCATTGCCAGCTCTCAGACTCCATCCTAGAATTCAAACTCCAGGAAGCTTTTGACTAAGCATTTATAAAGTAAACAGCGACGAGGGCTATTTAGCGATTTCGTGTTGGTAGGAAAGTGGAAGATTTGATTCAAGGGACAATTTGATTAAACTGTAAATACAAACATTATGTTTCACTGTTGGAGCATAGTGCAGTGTGCCGCATTTTTAAGAAGAGCAACCTGGTGGACAATAAAGGCAGCATCTGCTAACAGGCATACTGGTTCCTCTCCCTCCCCCCCGATGCAGACGTTGATGAGTGCCAGGTTCACAACGGCGGCTGCCAGCACACATGTCTGAACACCCCGAGCTCCTACCGCTGCGAGTGCGACGTGGGATTCCGCCTGCACGTCGACGCGCGCACCTGCATCCGTGAGTGGCGCCTCTCGCACCACTCAGCATCAGGGTGTAAAGCGTTTCTCCATTTGGCAGCTTCGTGTTGCCATCGCAGCGCTGAGCGTTAAACCGCATGTTCTCACTCAGCGGCGCGGACGCCTGATTCAATATTCACAGTAATTCCCAGTATAATGTGCTTAACCTGACTCGTGTTCTTTTACCTAGCGTGTAGTACACACCATTGAATGATGTATTACACGTGAAAGCTAACAATTACTGCTGTTGGCACTTTGTTCATGCTGGAAGTTATTTACATTCTTGCAATGTTTTGGAGAAAAGTAGTTATTCCACCCCCCCACCCCCCATTATGTGAGCAGACAGCACCTATAGCCCAAAGGGAAATTCATAGAAATTGAGAACATGCCGCTTTTACCCATTTTTTAACACTCAGGTGGTAATGTATGTATGTATGTTTATGTGTCATTCTGAATTGCCCTAAAAACCTAGCATTTTGCTTCAGTTTGACCCATCTAATCTAATTAACGTACAGAAGAAACAGAAATGCAATGTATTCATTGCACATGTTGAGAGAGCACGCAGCTTCCTCCGCGCTTCACTGAGCGTGTGAGACGTCCTGCCGGCCACGGCTGATGGCTCGCAGAACTGCAGGACACCTGATTCCCTCCGTGCCGTGTGACCTGCGTTGAGTAAGATGGTCAGCAGGTGGCAGGACTGCTCACGTCCGCACGGCCTTTTACAGCTGCCTTAACCATGTCTATAATATGCTGTATTTGTCAGATTTTTGGTTTTTATTGTAATTGATTCTTTTTTAACAAATGTTTTATATCTCTGAGGGGACTAAGCAACCATTTTGTAATTCTAACTGTACACTTCTTTCTATTCCTGCCCCCCCCCCCCCCCCCAGCGGCTCGCTCCTGTGCGGTCAGCAACGGAGGCTGCGAGCATGACTGCGTCCCCATGTCCCCTGGGCGCTTTCGATGCCGCTGCAGGGACAGCTACGAGCTGGCCAAGGACGCCAAGCACTGCCGGCGTGAGTGAGCGTTTCGGGGTGTGGGGGCGGGGGGGGCACCTGCTCTTCTGAACTTCCAGCAGCTCTGTGTACTGCACCCCCACCGGCAGCACTGATGCAGCCTGACATTGTTATTTGGACGTGAGTGAGACAGGTGAAGTCCGCCTAAAGGTGAAGACTTCAGTCTTTGGTCCCTCTGGGAGGAGCTTCTCTGTTCAGCGTCCTCCCGGTGTAGTTCTGAAATCCCGGCTCTTCTGAAGCAGCTCTAGGTTCTGCTCTGTGGTCATTAAATCACTCTGAGCGAGCGCCGGGGCCCTCGGCCCTGCTTGGGGGTGTGTGGACTCCGGCTGCACGGGGGCCGGTTGTCCCTCAGCCACACGGAGGCTCCGGGCAGCTCTGGGCATAGATTCTGACGGAGACAGGACCTGAGAGTGATTAGCAGTGGTAATTCAGTGATTCCTCCCCCCCCCACCCCAGTTAATCCCAATTACCGCCCTTCCTGTCGCAGATCCGGGTGGGGATGCGGGGCGGCTGAGCGGGAGGAATGCAGGCTTGGAACTCGCTGTGGGTGGTGGCTTCCAGGTGACTTAGTGTGTTTGACCTGGATTTAAGCAGGCAGGGATCGGAAGTGCATGGTGGACCCAACCCACAGAGCATTTGTGTGCAGATGTTCCTCGCGATATAATAAAAACCTGCTTTTTTGATGTTGGTGGGACCATTTTTGAGGTCACCAGAAAGATCTGTGAGGCAACCAAAAAAGTTAAAAAATTAAAGTCTCGTATTTTGTTTGGTTGCTTATGGTTAAGGTTGGGGCTGGGTGGGGGTTAAGGTTGTCATGTTGGGATTAGAGTTTTCCCATAGAAATTAATGGAGAGTCCCCACAATGATAAGAATACATTGACTGCGCACGTGTGTGTGTATGTGTGAGAGAACATCTGTGACAGCCTCTTTGTGTGTCTCTCTCCCCTTTGCAGCACGGGACCCATGTGCCAACCGGAATGGGGGCTGCATGCAGGAATGCCGGAACGATGGCGGGCAGGCGCTGTGTAGCTGCCACCCCGGCTACCGGCTGGCAGAGGATGGCGAGTCCTGTTTAGGTAGGTCCCCGGAAGTGGGTGCGCATCACACAGCGTCCCCATGCCTGACAGGGCCTCAGCCTCTGTGTCGATGGCATTTCTCTCAGATGTCGACGAGTGTCAGACGGGCCAGGCCACCTGTGCACACGGCTGTGTCAACACACACGGATCCTTCGTTTGCATCTGCAATGCTGCCTATGAGCTGGGCGAAGATGGCAGGCAGTGCTACCGTGAGTCTTGTTCCAGGGGTGACCTGCTAAAATGTCCTGTACTCATTCAGTGGTGCAATGGTAAGATGGGTTGTGTGTCTGTGATTAGCAGTAAAACAGGGTTTGTGTGTCTGTGGTGTAGCAGTAAAACAGGGTTTGTGTGTCTGTGGTGTAGCAGTAAAACAGGGTTTGTGTGTCTGTGGTGTAGCAGTAAGACGGTAAGTGCGTCTGTGATCAAGTGGTAAGACAGGGTTTGTGTGTCTGTGATCAACAGTAAGACAGGGTTTGTGTGTCTGTGATCAGCGGTTAGACAGGGTGTGTGTCTGTGATCAGCAGTTAGACAGGGTGTGTGTCTGTGATCAGCGGTTAGACAGGGTGTGTGTCTGTGATCAGAGGTAAAACAGGGTTTGTGTGTCTGTGGTACAGCAGCAAGACACGGTGTGTGTGTCTGTGATCAGTGGTAATACAGGGTTTGTGTGTCTGTGACATGCAGTAAGACAGGGTCTTTGTGTCTGTGGTGAAGCAGTAAGACCTAGTATGTTTGTATGTGATCAGAGGTAAGACAGGGTCTGTGTGTCTGTGGTGCAGCGGTAAACCAAGGTGTGTGTTTCTGTGATCAGCAGTAAGACAGGGTGTGTATGTCTGTGATCAGCAGTAAGACAGGGTGTGTGTGTCTGTGGTGCAGCGGTAAGTCAGGGTGTGTGTGTCTGTGATCAGCAGTTAAACAGGTGCTCTGGCGGTACGGCTTGGCGGCACAGACTGAGCAGAGATTCCCCTGACAGGCATTGAGATGGAGATAGTCAACAGCTGCGAGAAGAATAACGGCGGCTGTTCACATCACTGTCAGCATGCCACCAATGGGCCGATCTGCAGCTGTAACCATGGCTACCAGCTGGGCGATGACCTCAAGACCTGCGTGGGTAAGCAGAGCAAAGCCAGTGTTGCTGGGCCCTTGATATTAATAATCATAATAATATACAACCTTTGAAGGAAGAGGGCATTAGACAGGGTGATGTTAATGCACCATTTGCCTGCTGGTGGTCTCATGCCAGAAAAATGTACCGTCACGTGTATGTGGAGGAAGACAGTGAAATTCTTATGGCACGTTCTCACAGTGCACTGATTGGCTGGAGTGAATCTGTACCAGTTAAGCACTTTGCAGGTTTGCGTTTTGCTGCCTCTGCTGAGCTGCTCAGCCTTCTTTTGTCACATTTCTGTTGCCATAGCAATTTGCATCCGCGTCACAGCTTCCTGGATTCACTCTCTTGTTGCTACGGCGATTCCCAGCCCGTGCTGCCTTTCCAGCAAGGGTTAAGTCCGGCTCTGTGCATGCGTCCGCAGATGTTGACGAATGCGCAGACGGGATCGCCTGCTGCAAGCAGGGCTGCAGTAACTACCCGGGTGGGTACGAGTGCTACTGCGACGCGGGATACCAGCTCCACCTGCAGGGATGCATCTGCGAGGGTACGACCTCCCGTGGCATTAGGCTGTGCTTTACAGCGCCCCCATTCTCGGCTCTTGCCTTCTGTCAGGACTACTGCACCAGGAACCAAACTTAAACACAAACTGAATGGGTGCTTATATATCACTGCCGACTAGGAACTTGCTTCCATCCTGTCACTACACATAATGGTGCATTTTTGCTACTTTCTGGAAGCACAGCGTGAATAAAAACATAAGCAGTACATTTTCCTGCCAGCAGATGGCGTGACCCTGGCATACTCCTCCACTCCTGATGCGCCTGTCAGTCCACAGCAGCAGGGGTGGCTCCATATTATTTTCAAGGGAGGGGCTTGGGGTATTCAGTACGTCCTTATGTTTAATAAATGTGTCTGACTTTAAATTGCAAAAAGTACTGCCACAGACGTCTTTTTCATTAGCTCATCCACAGCCCTCACCTCCTCTCTCAGAGCATGTTCTGGCCGCTCAGCAGCCCCTTTCTTTACCGCCACTTCAGTTCTTATTGCTTCCATTATTTGCCGAAACAACAGCATTTGGCGTGCTCCGCTTACCAAATTTAATAAGCATAAGGATACACTGAATTTATACAGATTACTAATTGTTTTTTGGTCACAACACACATCTCATTAATATTTTTGGCGGACTACTAATTTGCTTATCAAACTGTGGGCGAAAATAATGTCCACGTTCTGCTGAAAGGCGCCATGCAATCCTGATTACATGGCAATATGATATCGTGCAGCCTTACTTTGGCTATGATGTTCTGTTGTTTGGGATGACTGGGATTGACATCACTCAGAGCCAATGAAAACAGAGGAAAAGGGGCAGTGTGTGGGGGCAGTGGACAGCTGACAGGTCCATCCCCATGCTCCAGATGTGGACGAGTGCCTGTCCGGAAATGGGGGCTGTGAGCACAGGTGCCAGAACACGCCGGGATCCTTCCAGTGCTCCTGTCGCCCGGGACACCACCTGGACGAGGACCAGCGCTCCTGCCTTCGTGAGTCGCTCTGATCCTGCCCAGTGCCAGTGGACACCTTAAACACTGAAGGGTTGGACGTCACCTGTGCCGATTTGTGCCACATCAGCGTAACGTTACATCACGTTATTGCTGATGTTAGCTGGTCCAGGCACGCCAGCCCTAACTCGCTGTCCGCGCAGCGTGTACTGAGGCCCCCTGTTGCCTCCCCAGGCCTGGGCGGCGCTGTGGAGGCGCTGAGTAGCTGGCAGCCGGAAGAACGACCCCAGCTCCAGCTCACGCTGCTGCGGGACTACGAGCAGCCGCTGGAGCGCTACGACGACTACGAGGACGGCCTAGGAGAGCTGCGTGCGGAGAGCGTGCTGGCAGAGAAGTTTGGTGAGGGCCCATGCACACTACTCAGGGGTCCTGGCTCGGTGTGGTCTTTGAGTGCTGAAGAGCCAGGGATCTGGGGTCTATATTCTTGGTCATCTTTGATGTCTTTGTCACCGGTTTCCTCTGTCTCGCTGCAGTGTGCCTGAACGGCACCTTCGGCCACGACTGCAGCCTGACGTGCGCAGACTGCTCCAATGGGGGGGTGTGCAGGCCAGAAGGAGGTGGCTGTGACTGCCCTGACGGCTGGACTGGGGTCGTCTGCAACCAGAGTGAGTCCCGGGGTTGTGGCTCGCCCTGCTAGTGATATGGATGTGCATAGGGAGTCATGCTGAGAATCCGGTCCTTGATAAAGTGACTGGAGGTGCACAGGTTTGGTGACTGCTGGCAGGGGTGACTTTTAGGCTGGTATAGGAGATTGTGCCCCCACCCCAACAGAAAGTGTTTATATTATAGTGCTTATCAGATTTCCTGACACATGCCCCCCTCTTCTGAGATAGTGGTATGCCCTAGATTATGTCAGTCATGACCTACCAGGTAAGTCCACCGAGGGATGGGGGGGGGGGGGGTTTGGGGATGACATCAGTGGCTGTAGTTAATATTGCTCTGTCCCCCACAGCGTGTCCCGAAGGGACCTACGGGCGGAGCTGCTCCTTCAGCTGTGGGTGTCAGAACGGGGGCACGTGTGACCCGGTCAGTGGCACGTGCCGGTGCCCCCCCGGCGTCAGCGGCGACATGTGCCAGGACGGTCAGTGGGGGCAGCGGTGGGGGGACACAAAGGCATTAACCGTTCATTTAGCATATACAGTCAGTCCTGCTGCAGTGTGAATAATGCATATCAGTAGGAGCTTCTGTTCACTAAAATCGAGGACTAAAATACACACATCCAATGGGAAACGGAGGGCAATCGACTGCAAAACTTAAAAATATGATTTAAGCAAAACAAAGTTAATTAAATGATAAAACCAGTGATACCAGTAACCAGTAATGCAATGATATGAATTTTAAGTAATAATTCATTTTCCCAGCTGCTTATCCTTCTGGGTTGTAGAGCATCCAGAGCCAATCCTGGAAGCTATATGTGCACGGTGAGGAACAGCCCAGGACGGGGGGGCAGCCCATCGCAGGAGGGCAGCCCATCGCAGGGCTCACCCCCACATGCACACCTACAGTATTTAGTAACTCCAATTAGCCTCAGCATGTCTTTGGACTGTGGGGGGAAACTGGAGGAAATCCCACAATGACACGGGGAGAACATGCAAACTCCACACACATGGAACCCAGGTAGCGACTCGAACCCTGGTCACAGAGGTGTAAAGCAATAGTGCTAACCACTGTACCACCACGCCACCCCCTTAAATAAAATAAAATAAAATAATGAATAAATAAATAAATACATACATACATACATGACTTAATGAATGAATGATCCATCCATCCATTTTCCAACCTGGAGCCTATCCTGGAAGCAATGGGCACGAGGCAAGCAAATAAATAAATAAATAGATAAATAAATTAAAAAATAAATTATACATTTAAAAATTATATCATAAGCATCTCCTATGGGTCTCACGCGTCTCATGAGAATTGCCCAGTAACCATTTTCACCGAAGGTGCTGAACTTGCAGACTTGTCTCTTTCCGAACGCCAGGAGTAGTGGGCCACAGCCCCATGTGGGCCACAGCACAAATACAACGCATCACGGTATGTGGGGGGGCACCGAAGGGAACATGGCTACAGACAGTCTACAAAAAGCAAGTGAACTTTAAGAGGTTTCTGTGTGATGATGATTTGTGAAATATTTTTTGATTTTTAGAACCTAAGACTTTGACCTGTGCAATGTGTGGAAGTACAAAAAGATCAGTTCTTTTAGATTTGAAAACTGATTCGACTGATGCACTAAAAAAGAACCGTCTCAAAGGAATGATTATCTTACGAATCGGAGATCACTATTGTTAACTTGGCTCAGCTGTTTTTGCGTACAATCGCGTGTCTTGCTAAGACCGTATCGCATCGTAGTTCACGTAGTGCTTTTGTCTCCGACTGAAAATCACACAAATGCAAATGTGATTCCCCATGGTACAGATATGTGGCGTGACTTGACGCATTGCAGCAGGACTGACTGTGCAGCTTGTGAGATGCAGATGTAAATTAATGCAGTCAGGGAGTAGGTACTAAGTCAGGGGCAGATTAACTTATCTGGGAACGCTGGTGTTGCTGATGTATCTAACCGTTTTTCCCAGGCGGGCTCTGACGTTGGCTGGGACCATAAGCTAAAGCCTGGGCAGTGGGGCGGCGACCCTCCGCCTGTGTTACTGCATGTACGTTCTGTGAGGTGCCTTTACCTACTTTGTCGCCTCTTCCTGGTTGCAGGCTGCCCCAAAGGCCTGTATGGGAAGCACTGCAATAAGAGGTGCAACTGCGCCAATAAGGGTCACTGTCACCGCACCTACGGGGCCTGCCTCTGCGACCCGGGGCTCTACGGCCGCTTCTGCCACCTGCGTGAGTCTCTGTCCCTCAGCTCGGACCCACAGCCGGCCTGCCGCCTCGATCCCTAGGCTCTGATTGGTGGCTGAGCAGATACTAAGTCAGCAGCTATGCTGGCAGTATCATTGTGACAAACCAGTTACTTTAAAGGGACCACCTGGTGTGACCCCACCCCCCCCAAGACCCTACACCCCACCATCAGTCTCCGTTATATCTGACTCCACTCTCCCTCCTCCTGCCTTTGTCCGAACAGCTTGTCCCAAGTGGACCTTCGGCCCAGGCTGCTCTGAGGAATGCCGCTGCGTCCAGCGGAACACCCTGGAATGTCACCGTCGCCACGGCACCTGCGTCTGCAAACCTGGGTACCAAGGTGACGCCTGCCAGGAAGGTCAGTACAGGAGCTGAACGGGGAGGGGATCTGGGCCAAAAGGGGGCCATACAAGGATCCCAAGGTAGAGCTTCAGGCGGTCTATGGCCCTGGAGGTTGGTAGTGTGAGCATATCCAGAAGGTCACTGGTTCAAATCCCATGGCTGGCAGCATAATCATAGTACTTTTGATCCTTCAGCAAGACCCTAACCACAAAAATCAGGGGCACCAGAAATATGGCCGACTGTGCTCTGACCCCATCTTCACTCTCACCTGTATGTCTGTTTTTTTATGTGAACCGTAATTGTAACTTTGTAGAAGGACAATAAAAATCATTGTATTCTATTCTATTTTAACAGACAGTTACACTGGCTTAGAAATCCCAAGGGGGTCTTTAGATGGGATTAGACATCACTGGCACTGCAACCTTGATTAAACTGATGCTCTTTCATTGGACCCCCATCCCAGAATGCATTGCTGGGTTTTATGGCTCGGGTTGTGTAAAGAGATGCGAGTGTCCGCTGGGCGCCCCATGTGATCCGGTGACCGGGGAGTGCCAGCGCCAATGCCCCCCAGGTCGGATTGGAGCCAGATGTGAAAAAGGTGGGTCCAAACCCCAGTGCATTCGCATGTACAAGGTCTCGCATTGGAATTTAACAAAATGGAAAAGTTTAGGTTACACGGGTACTATAATAAAACGTGCTTTAGTGTGTATAGGTCTGTATTTGGTCATAAATGGCTGTCAATCCAGCTTCACTGTTCTGGTGTCTCAGTTCACAATCACTGTGTCCTCTCTGTCACTGTGTGCAAACTCTCTGTGTCCCAGTATGACCTTTCCATATTCTCTCTGTCACTGTGTGCAAACTCTCTGTGTCCCAGTATGACCTTTCCATATTTTCTCTGTCACTGTGTGCAAAATCTCTGTGTCCCAGTATGACCTTTCCATATTTTCTCTGTCACTGTGTGCAAACTCTCTGTGTCCCAGTATGACCTTTCCATATCTTCTCTCTGTCACTGTATGCAAACTCTCTGTGTCCCAGTATGACCTTTCCATATCTTCTCTCTCACTGTATGCAAACTCTCTGTGTCCCAGTATGACCTTTCCATATCTTCTCTCTGTCACTGTATGCAAACTCTCTGTGTCCCAGTATGACCTTTCCATATTCTCTCTGTCACTGTGTGCAAACTGTGTGTCCCAGTATGACCTTTCCATATCTTCTCCGTCACTGTGTGCAAACTCTCTGTGTCCCAGTATGACCTTTCCATATTCTCTCTGTCACTGTGTGCAAACTCTCCGTGTCCCAGTATGACCTTTCCATATTTTCTCTGTCACTGTGTGCAAACTGTGTGTCCCAGTATGACCTTTCTATATGTCCTCTGTCACTGTGTGCAAACTCTCCATGTCCCAGTATGACCTTTGCATATCTTCTCTGTCATTGTTTGCAAACTGTGTCCCAGTATGACCTTTCTATATGTCCTCTGTCACTGTGTGCAAACTCTCCGTGTCCCAGTATGACCTTTGCATATCTTCTCTGTCACTGTGTGCAAACTGTGTGTCCCAGTATGACCTTTCTATATGTCCTCTGTCACTGTGTGCAAACTCTCCGTGTCCCAGTATGACCTTGCCCTCTGTCTCCTTGCAGAATGCCCGGGCGGACGTTTCGGGGTGGGATGTGCCATGCGATGTAACTGTTCGGGGCTGCCGTGTGACCAGGTGACTGGGCAGTGCCGCTGTCCTGCTGGAAAGGCCGGGGAGCGCTGCGAGGCAGGTGGGCCTCGAACCCGGCACGGCATTGCTACACTCCACTGTTACCCCTGTTATTGCATTACGGCCAATGTGAGCTTTGCTCTATACCCGTGTACCCTTGCAGAGTGTAAGGAAGGCTTCTGGGGGCTAGGCTGCAAGGAAGTCTGCCCCCCCTGTGAGAATGGGGGGGCGTGTGACAAACAGAAGGGCTTCTGCAACTGTGCACCAGGATACACGGGCGCACTGTGTCATGAAGGTGCGTCTTCCGTCTCCCCAGCCTCCTGTCCTCTGCCAGGCAGGTCTTCCTCCTTTTCGGAAAGCATCCGTGTCCCAGGCCTGTGCTGGGAAGTAATTATGTGAGACGGTATTGATTATGCCAGTTTATCTTTAATTGCTGGCTTTCAGATCTGGCAGGATTGGCACACTGTGTCACAGGGGTCACTGGCTGATGTTTTGTGTGTGTGCAGTTTGTCCGTCTGGGCAGTTTGGTCTGCGATGCCAGCTCCGCTGTGAGTGTGAGGATAGCGGGCAGTGCCACCCTGCCACTGGACGCTGCATGTGTCCCCCCGGACGGACCGGCTTGCACTGCAGTAAAGGTGGGTGTCAGTCGGTGTCTTGCACCCAGACGTGCCGTCATCTGTCTCTGCACACAGGGGAGTGACCATCTGCTCCCTTCCCTTTTACTATGGCAGCTTGTGACGCTGGATTCTGGGGCCCAGACTGCAGCAGAACCTGCGACTGCGTAAACGGCGACGGCACTTGCGAGGCGGAGACGGGCCGTTGCAGTTGTGATGCAGGCTTCACTGGGACGCTCTGCGAGCAGAGTGCGTTTCCATTCTGTGCATGCCAGTGGGGTTGGACACCCAGCTAATGAGGACAGGGACTGTAATCTGGGTTCTGTGGGCCCCCCATGTCATCTTTCATGTGGTTCTGCTACAGGGTGCCCGGCGGGCTCGTTCGGACCGGGATGTCGGCACTGGTGCCGGTGTGACGGCAGTGCGACGTGTGACCACGTGAGCGGCGCCTGCAGCTGCCCGGCGGGACGGATCGGGACATTCTGTGAGAAACGTAAGAGCGCCTCCAGGCCTCGGACCACATGCACTGCTTTTGTGTACCCGTACGTCTCCTTCCACTCCATTGTGTCTGTGTATCTTCAGCCTGTCCCCAGGGCTATTACGGGGCAGACTGCCAGCAGAAGTGCTCCTGTCTGAATGGAGCCCGCTGTGACCCCTTCACAGGGACGTGCCGGTGCTCCCCCGGGTGGGTCGGCCCACACTGCAACCTCAGTGAGTCATACATGTCGGGCGGCCCGTTCCGCACCCTTCAGACTGTCCCATCCATCCGCATACCCAGCACTCAGATAACAAACAGACCCCCATAGCCTGATTGTACACGTCAGCACATGGTTGCTGGGCTCTTCTCTAACATAATACGGCAGACGCCGATTCTAGCGTGTCCTGCCAGTCATCATGGGATTCCTGCACGGTACCTGCTTCTCTTTGCACAGTACCTGCTTCTCTTTGCACGGTACCTGCTTCTGTGCCGAGTACTGATTGCCCTGTATGTACCCGGTTCTATTCAGGAGCATGCCTAAAGATTTTTGAAAAGTGGGGTTAAGCCTTTATAAGGGGGTCTGATTTTAATGAAGATGAATGAGAACACACTGTTTACACTAATCAGTGTACATTTGTTTGGGGGGGGGGGGGGTTAGTTCCCCCACAAACTGCCCTAGCAACATCATGTGCTTTGTTGCTGTATGCTAACCCCACCTGGGATCAGTGAAGCTCCTCCTTATCTATCTCTGTCCTCCTGCCCTCAGCGTGCCCCCCCGGCTCCTATGGAGAGGCCTGTACCCAGGTCTGCCACTGCCACAACAATGCCAGCTGCCACCCGCTGTCCGGCCAGTGCCACTGTGCTCCTGGCTTCACCGGGCCCAGCTGCCTGCAGGGTGAGCCGGTCTTGCAGCCTAGCGGCGCTCCTCGGTAACACACCGTTGCTGACTGCCGTCCGACTCATTTCCCAGCATGCTCGGTGGGATTCTACGGGCTGGACTGTCAGCAGCGCTGCCTCTGCCAGAATGGGGGCACATGTGACGCCGCTGATGGGCACTGCACGTGCCCTGATGGGTGGACCGGAGTGGCCTGTGAGCTGGGTGAGTGACGGCGAATGACAGTGGGGATTTGTCACTGTGGGACCTTACGAAGCCCTGATCTGAGATCAGTCGATGGAGAGCCCCTGTGACACTGAATGACCTCTGATTGGCACTGATTCTGACTGAGTGAGAAAAAGCACTGAGGAAATAATTACAAATTATTGCTAATTTTGTGTTACCATTGAGATTCTGATTGAATCTGAAAAATCTCCGTGGAAATAATTACAGAAAACCTTTTCATCACTAATTTTCCATAACCGTTTTTGTCGGGTATTTTGCCAGTCTGACATGTGATTTATCTGCATGGACAGCAGAAAGATTAATGATGTGGAAGGCAGGGGGGGCACTCCCCAGTGCTTGGAAACACAACCCCCTCCTGGAAGCGCTCACGTTATTAGTAGCTGATGCTAGACATTAAATTCAGGAACCTTTGCCCCCGACAGCAACATGAGCCCTACAGCACACCCCGATTACATCAGCTGCCCCCCCCCCCCGTGTCTTGCGTTTCCTACAGTGATCCTGCTCAGTACCTCCCCGGCGCTGTGTCCGATCTCCTGTCAGCATTGAGCCCCCTCCTTCTCAATCGCTTCCTGTGCTTCATCACAGGGCTGGGTAGGGGGGGGGGGGGCACGCTGCATGTTATTAAAGTCTGTGGTAGCTGGGGAGGCCCCTCTTATATGCTGCCAGCAGCCTGCACTTGGGTAGAAGCCAGGGACCCCGGGGGGGACTCAGTGCTGCTGTGTGATATGGAGATAATGGAGAACATGCTGTGATGTATGTGTCGCCATTGGGAGAAAGAGGATTCCTCAGCAGCATGTTCACCCCCCCCGCGGCTGTGTCGCTGTGTCCCTGTCCCCCTCCCCATGTGCAGAGTGCGCTGGGGGCCTCTTCGGAGCAGGATGCCAGCAGCGCTGCGAGTGTGAGAACGGCGCGCGGTGTGACCCATACAGCGGCAAGTGCACCTGCGGGTCCGGCTGGGTGGGCCGGCGCTGTCACACAGGTAAGGGGGTCCACCGGGACCCCCCCCTACATGATATGGATGCTTCTTCTTCATGCCTCCAGCCATCATAGCAGCAACAGGGATCACACATGCTGATGCTGAATTAGTGCAGATTCACTCCTATCTTTGGTTCTGACAGGCTGCACTGGGTGGCCGCTGTCAGGTATCCCTGCAGCAATCTCTCACATTCATGCTAAGAACAGTGCGACTCTCCCGTCATTCTGCCGCCTGTTCCTCAGCTTGCCCCGCTGGCTTTTTCGGACCCGACTGTGAGCAGCGATGCATGTGTGACCATGGCGCCCTCTGTCACCATGTCACCGGTGCCTGTGTGTGTCCTGCTGGGTGGAGAGGTACACTGTGTGACAGAGGTCAGTCCCCTCAGCCACATCACTCCACTGTTGGATAACTGCTATTGTGATTTGTGTTACACTGCACGTTCTCCATGGGGTCTTTAGTTTAGCTACTGTGTAGTATGCAAACACTATCGCATGAAGGTGGTAGCAATATTTTATTAGATGTCAACCTGGTCAAGTACTTATGCAGTATAAGTAGTTTGCTAAAAATCATTCAAATGAGTCTGAAATCCGTAAAAATAAGTTTAAATATACAGGATCATCCCTGCAATGCACCCCTGTAAAGCCCATATTCCAAGAAGTGTTTTGGCGTGTTGCTTGCGCCCCCTGCTGGTCTCGCCTTCCTTCTCAGTGCCCCCCCCCCCCTCTGTGTCCAGCCTGTTTACCTGGGACGTTCGGGCAGAACTGCACAGAGCTTTGCCGCTGCCCTGCCGGCACGGCCTGTCACCATGTGACTGGGGGGTGCGGCTGCCCTCCCGGGCTGACGGGCAATGGCTGTGAGCAGCGTGAGTGAGCCCCCCCCCCCCTCCCGTGTGCCTGTTCCCTCCTCTCTGAGTGACGTATAGGATACTGATTATAGCTCCCGATTTGTTTCTCCTTCTCCCTGAAGCCTGCCCGGCGGGAACCTACGGCCTAAACTGCAATCAGATGTGCCAGTGTCCTGCGGTCAATCAGCTCTGTCACCCTGTCACCGGCCGCTGCTACTGTGCGCCTGGTTACCACGGCGACCGTTGTTCGCTTGGTGAGGCTCCGTATCTGGGATTACCGGCACACACCGGATGGATTTTTACGGCAAGCCCACATATAGCAATCGCATTTCCCCCCCATTGCGTCTCTCAGGGTGTGAGGCGGGTTCCTACGGGCCAGGCTGCATGCACCGGTGCCAGTGTTTGAATGGTGGGGGGTGCCAGCCAACCACGGGGGCCTGTGTGTGCCCACCGGGATATATCGGAGCCCACTGCAACCTCAGTGAGTAGCCAGCTCACCCCGCAGCAATGTTATGAAAGCTAAGCATCACTGTCACAGTACATAATGATACATTATCCACAGCCTGTCCAGTGGGGCGCTATGGACAAGACTGTGCCCAGGCAGTGCTGTGTGCAGAGGGCAGCGACCCGGTCACAGGCCGCTGCGTGTGTGACGCCGGGCGACGGGGAGCCGACTGCAGCCAAGGTCTGCGCCGTCTTCCCAGCTCCGGCGAGTCTCTGTGACGGAGTTTAGCATTAGCGACGCTTGTGTCTCCGCAGGCCTCTCTGCTCTCCAGAGGGGAGACTTGCTTGGCCTATAAACAGTACAGTATGCAGTGCGTGTGTGTAGTTCTGAGCACTCCCAAACCTTCCCTGGCAGACTGTGCTCCAGGCTGGTTTGGAGAGGACTGTGCACAGCCCTGTGACTGCAGCAACGGAGGCGTGTGTGACACTGTCTCTGGGCTGTGTACCTGCGCACTGGGTTGGACCGGAGCGCACTGCGAGCATGGTGAGAATCACAGCAGCCTGCTGTCACCTAGCAGAGTGTCACATCAGTCCTAACTGCAAACCCGTCATCAACTCCAACGCTGTCTGTCCACTGTACTGTCATTTCCATTGGTACAATACTTAACCTATATGAATATCAGGTCGGACACTGCTGAACAATGCAATGACTGCATTATCAGTGTCAAAAGCAGATAATTATATACTATGTATTGTTACACCTCAACATCTGTACCTTATAGACTGAACCTTTTTTCCAGTGTTGATGGCTTACATTCTATATGTTACCTACTCTGTTAACTCTCCTATTCGATTTGTATTTATTGCTTTTTATTAAAAGTGCGGCTGCTGTATATGCCGCAGTGTTTGTGACTCGGCACACGAGACATAAGCTGGCTTTTTCGTTAGTATAAATTGTAGCGGCCGGTGTTCAGGGTGTCGCTCTCTCTGCAGAGTGCCACCCGGGGACATACGGGGCTAACTGCTCGCTACACTGCGGCTGCCTCCATGACGGCGTGTGTGATCGTGTGACGGGCCATTGCCGGTGTCCCAGGGGCTACTACGGCCAGCTCTGCCAGCATGGTGAGAGCGCGGGGACTGTGTGACGTCACTGGGACCCTAACACCTCACAGAATGCATTTAAAGTCTGCCCCCCCCCGTCTTCCACAGCGTGTCCCGCCGGTTTCCACGGCCCCAGCTGCCGCCTGCCGTGTGACTGTCGCAATGGGGCCACGTGCCACCCCAGCAGTGGCCTCTGTGTCTGTCCCCCCGGCTACCAGGGATCCCGCTGCGAGAATCGTACGTGGTTTACGGTCACCCTCCCATCTCACACAGGTAAAACGGCTTCTGTGTAGACAGCTGAAATTAACCGAGATGAATCCTCCTTCCAGTATGTGAACGAGGCAGCTTTGGAGAAGACTGCACCCGGTCATGTGACTGTGCTGGGGACAGCCCATGTGACCCTGTGAGTGGCAGGTGTCTGTGTCCGTCAGGGAAGATGGGGTCCAGATGTGACACGGGTAAGAGAAGTGGAAGTATGAATCGACAGCACACTCTGTGCTCCCTGTCCAGAAATATCCCCCCAATCCCTTGTAGGGGGAAATTTGTCTTCCTTAATGTCATTGTCACCTTTTCTTGTGTGCATGCGGTCAGACTGTCCTGCGAACCGCTTCGGCCCAGACTGCGCACACTTCTGCGAGTGTGACGGCAGGGCGCAGTGTGACCCCCGGAGCGGACGCTGCACCTGCCTTGGCGGCTGGGGGGGGGCTCACATGCAAGGAGAGTCAGCTCTGCTGGCGACAGCAGTCCCATACAGGTCAGTAGCAAAGCGCATGATCAGGTCAGTTTCAGGTCAGATGTGTCATTCCAGCTCATCTCACCATACATTCTTGTGGTTTTCCCTCAGATATATCCACACGGGACTCCTACAGAGACCGAAGGCAGAACCTCTCGCATCCAGATAATTATGTATAGCACCCCCTGCTGGCTGCCCCACACTGAAAAGAGCAGAGACATTTTACATCACAGAACCGGGTTTGTAGGTGCCAAGCAGATATTGAGTAGTCATGTGGGGTGAGAGGGACACTGGGACACAGACCTCTGGTCCTCGCTCCTGTTTACACTACACACAGCACCACAGCGGTGTGACGACGGCAGGTCGACCGTGTTCTCTCTGTGACTCCCTCTCGTGACGTGCATGCGTGACTGTAGGGGGCACGGCCAGGAGACTCAGGCGTCCCAGGTTACAGGGAGCTGAAGGGTTGCACACAGAGACAGTCCTACTGGCTGGGAAATACATATAATTAACAAGTAACTCGCAATGGGAGAAGTGGGACTTTGAAACCCACCCAGACTGATAACTAGGCTGAAACATCACAGACTGTGACTGCCCCACCCCGTCTGGGTTTCATAATCGTATTTCTCTTGTTACTGTGAATGACTTTTAACCTTAAACCGTTAAAGGTTTCTTAATTCTGGTCCTGGGGATTGTAGTTTACACATTGCAAAATAGTTACCTACATAACCTAGACTGCTGCAGGTATATTTTTGCAAATAAAGACTGATTTTCCAGAAGGAAAAATTAATCAAACATTAACTGATTACTGTAAACCAGGGATGACACTGGTGATGGCAAGGAAGGTTCTAGAAACGTTTAGAGGTGACGAAAAGGATTTCTAGGGTGGCATGGTGGTGCAGTAGTTAGCATTGTTGGCTCATACTTATGGGACCAGGGTTTGAGTCTCTACCTTGGCTCCATGTGTGCATGTTCTCCCTGTGTTGATGTGGGGTTTCTTCTAGAGACACTGGTTTCCCCCCCCACAGTTGAAAAACACACAGGGTGTGTTTCTCAAAAGCTCCAGTTAGCGGCTTACATACAGTAGCTAGAACCGAATGGGTCCCACTAGCATGGTCAGCAGCTATCCTTCAGGGAAGAGCTGCCCAGAGCACAGCATGTTTTACTCTTGAAGATACCATCCATCCATCCATCCATCCATCCATCACTGTTTGACTTACTCAGGATTGGGGGGGGAGGGCATCTGG
>JABFEB020000124.1:22277312-22289789 GCA_019775895.2 Stomatorhinus ivindoensis
AACAGCGCCCCCCCCCCCACCCAGCCTCACCTGGCTCCTGCGCCTAGTGAAATTAAACCCTGCTGCTTTAACGATTTGGCGGCAGGGCCCACGATCCCATGAGCGACGTCCAGGAGTGACGTGAGAGGCCGGCCAGGAAATGGGGGGTGGGGGGGGGGTTTGGGGGGGCCGTTTGCTGAGAGCGGCGAGGAGCAGCGAGGAGCAGCCGCAGTGAGAAATGTCAGGTCAAATTGTTCTTGACAGTGTTAATATCAGCACCTCATTCTGATAATTAGATGTAAATAAACAGCGAAATGACTCTCAGCTGGGGGCAGACAGAAGCCGGCTGACACTGCAGTTGGCCAGCTGGGGACTTAAACTACAGTTTATATTATTATTCTGTAGGTGGGGGGGGGGGGGGGAGCAAGAGAAAGAGAGGGAGAGCGAGATGGCGGTCAGGAAGGTGAACCTGAGACGTGTGATTTGACAAAGACAGTAATACAGAACCAGCCTGACGCGAGGCTCACAAGCAGGTCCGCTCAGAACCAGGGAGGGATGCTAAGGCGGACGCCGCGGAGCCGGTGGTGCGCCGGCAGGACATCAATCACACCTCTGCACCTGCCACAGTGGCATCTGGAACTAACAGAAAGCATATGCGGGCATTGCCCCCCCCCCCACCCTCCGGTGACCCCTCATCTGGAGTTTGGTTGTCAGGGGCAACTCGGCCCCCCCAGCACGCTCACCTGCTAAGTGTGTGTTAAGTTTGTCATCAACAATTAGCACCTGAGGGGGGTGGGTGGCGGGGGGGGGGCACGCTTAAATGACACAGTGATCAGGATTCCTCATATGCAAAATATAAATTGTGATAAGAGTGACAAAAACTCACATGGATTATGTTTATACAGACTGAGATTTATTCAGAGGAAACAGATTTTTTTTCCCCCAGTTTCTTCACAAACTGTGAAATCAAAGTAAAATCCATTTGAAATCCTCCTACATAATGGAATCACATATCCAGCACCTGAAGCCCACCCTCATCCCGGAACGGGGGGGGGGGGGGTTCTCCATCACTGGGCTGCGTGGGACAGACGGCGTGCGAATCGGCCCCTGCCTGTTCTCTGCTTAAGCGGCGGGCTTCCGGGATTTGCCGAAAATTCGCGTCGGCTGCCCGGGAGAGATAAAGGAGGAACACCCACCCCCCTCACCGGTCCGGCCTATGCCGGGGAGCCACAGCCCCCCCACCGTGCAGGAAAGTCCACTCGCAGCATGTCGAGATGCAGTCGTATTCAGATGGACCAGCCAATGCCCAGGAAGACCAAGTGACAGCGAAGGGGAAATGTGACTTTTCCGGCCCGCAGTCAGAACGTTACCTTTGACTGCCACAAGGAGGCGCTCCATGCAGAGTGGACCATCTCAGCCCCCCTGACCACATCCCAGAACGGACCTGGCCCAATCACTATGCAGCATCTCCTTGTACCAGCTTCTGGAAGCTGCTGCTATCTGTTTTTGTCAGATGCAGGAAATGTGTCCCTTTCACATCCAGCAATAGACTGACAGTCCGTGCTTTAGCAGAATGCTACAAAGCTTACAGCAACTCACCAGTGGCTGACTGAAATTCCCCAGTTTTTGGCAGTTTTGCCAAACTGATACAGTACCTGTATGAATTGTCTTAATTAACGACATCCCCTCCCCCATCCCGACACCCTTAATTTCACACGCTCTTCGTTTTTTGCTCTCCGAGGCCGCCCAGTGGACGCGGCACGCGTTCGCACACTCTATACTGCCTCATTCATATTTATGACCTCAGTGAGTCACTGCCTTCAGGAAACGCACCACTGAAGGTTTCCGTACGTCTCCTGTTCATATTTACATATATCCGCTTATATGTATGATTTGCACGCGAATTCACACATACGAAAATATACCCAGATGCATGTATGTTCGACCGGGCCAGCCCAGGCTCCTTAGCCAGGATTCATCCCGGTGCAATGGGGGCGGGTCATGCAGCATATTTCCCCCTCCCCGCCCCCCCCCCTTATCTGCAGCAGACAGTCGCGGAGAGAGAGCTGCGCAGGCCGGTTAGCGTGTGCAGAGCGGACGGGCAGGCCTGGGGACACAGATCAAAGGCAAAGCAGTGGCTCGCTGCCTCTCATCCCCTGTGCCTCTCTGCTCGCACCCGCTCCCCGCCCCCCCCCCCTCTCCCCAGCTCCAATTCCCCACCACCACAGCAGGGAGTCGCCGTCGTGCCCCTCCGCTCCAAGCTCCACCTCCTCCCCCCCCTCCCCGCACACCCACTCCTCCCGAAAATTCTGCTCCGTCTCTCCCTGCCTGCCACAGGCCGTGGAAACGCTAACGACGGGGTGATTATAAAACGATGCGTCATTAACACTCGATACACCCTGATTCCCCTTAACGCACTATTACAGCGACGCTCCCTCGGCGGCCACTTTATTAGGCAGAGCTGCTCGCCAATCCAAGCAGCCTGCTCCGCTAAGCAGGCAGGGGGCTCCGCTTACCGTTTGGCTCGGCCGTAGGGTGGCAGAGATGCCTCAGGCCCTTGCCATGTGCAGCAGGTTCCAGCGTCCCAGAAAGAGCCACCCGTGTGTGATTTTCACAGTGTCTTACAGTTTCTGAGAATGGCGTGATGGACAAAAAGACCCAGTTAATGCTATTCCTGTGGGCCAAAATTGACATGACAGAGATCAGAGGAGAACGGCCAGGCCACTTAAACACAAATGAAAAGCTTCTCTGAACAATAACTCATTAATCGCTGAAGCAGTTATGGAGATGAAAATGGGTCTGACCCAGTACTAAGTGTCCCTAATAAAGTGCCCCATACATTGCTCATGTAAGTTGTGCAAAATTTATTTTTAGGCATGTCCAAATGTTTTATAAAAGTGTTTGTGAATTCCGTGCATATCGATATTGATTCCATCTCCATGTTCTACCCTATAGTTACATTTCATATGTTTGGATTTAATCATTAATTAATCATGAATTATTTTCCAGACAATTTAAAGGAAAATGAGCAATTTAATCACAATTTTTGCTTGGTTAAGTGTTTCAAGTTTGGTATATGTGTGAGTTGAACGCCTTACTGCACAGTTCCAGGCATCTGAACGTTAGAGGCCGATCTGTGCTGGTCTGTACTTCTACGCAACATCTTTTCACGCCAGCATGTACTTTCGAGCTGTTCCTGCACGGCGCAGCACTTGGCAGTGTTAATGCGCGCCTCTTGCATTAAATGACAGTAAAAACTAGCGGACCCATAAGGGACACCTTTCCCAGTGCTGTTTATTTTACAGGTTTTCTGCAGTTGCCCATATAATATGGTAATGGTGAAAATAGCCAATTCACTTGCAGCATTTTCCAAGAACCACGTGGAAAAATGGGTATGAAACGTGCACTGTCAGTAGGTTTAATGATCCGTTTTGGGTCACCCTCGCCTTCCATATCCTAGGCGGCCACATCAATTTATCTACTTCTAGCAGCTGAAAAGTTCCTAAAATCTACAGGCACTCATTTGCATGTTTAATTAAACTGTTGTAAAAATGGACCCAGCATGACTACAAGACAGCATGGCTCATATACTGAGGAGCATCTGGGCCACACCCTGTCCAAAAAACACATCCCATTCACAGAATTTGCACTCCTCCCACATTTCTCCTGTTACAATGGCTCAAACGTCTGATAAAAATGTTACCCCCGGCCTCACTACATACACTGCAGAGGTTCCTAATCCGTAGTGGAATTCAGGTGGAATAGAGAGTCACAGCCAGGCACGTCAACTGCTGAACTAAAGTCACTCTTGATTAACACACTGTAACAAAAACATACCCGATTCTGAAACTAAGTAAAATCAGTGGGAATCAGCTCCACCAAGCTGACATTCTCCCTTTTCCCTTATAGTGTTCGGCCACTGTAACAGTGCATGAATAGTAAGCTGAACAACATGCAAAGGAGTAGGTTCCTCTGACCAAGCTGGAATCACAGCCCTTACATGGCACCGTTGGGGCCTGCTGCTGGTTTGGTCGGGTAATATCAACAGTGGGATTCCATAAATAGGTAAAGTATAAAATCGTAGGTAAATATTAAGAAATAATAACAAAAAGTACTACCTGTGACCTTCATTGCCAAGGCCCCCAAACTGTGGAACTGTCTTCCATAATCTCTGAGTCACTGATCTTCCTTCTCTATCTTCAAATCTGAGCTAAAGACATTTCTCTTCCACGAACATTTCTCTATTGTCTCTTCCTCCTTTACTGATTACTTATTTTTTCCCCCCTCGTGTAATTGCGACCTTGCGATTGAGAAAGACGCTATACATATGTGACATTATTATCACAGAAAACTCAGCAGAGAGGGATACTAAGGCTGAGTCTATTTCCAATTCTGGGCCCAGTACAGGTCCAGTCTGGTTTTCACCAACTGCATGTTCTGGAGAATCTCCAGGCTGGCGGATCAGAATGCTATATACGATTTCCCTATGTGTATTTCAAGCGTGCCTGTGCTTGAGTGTTTAAAGACATACCCCGCGAAAGGGGATGAGCTTCACACTGGTCACGCTTCCTGGGAAACAGGAAAGGGCAGCTGCCTTCCCCACACAGACGCATCACCACAGAGCGAGAGGGAGCGAGGGAGGCTACTATATGAACAAACAGAAGGTAAAAGTGATCGCACCAGATGCTATGGGGGTGGGTTATGCACACTGATGCTGTGAAAGGCTGGGTTTTAACTGCGATTCTCCTGTCAGTGGCCACATTTATCTCTCACAATAAGAGGTTGATGGGAATGCCACATGGCTCTGTCTGCCGGTTTTGGGTGGGTGGGGGGGGGGGGGGGCAGTGGTTGAGTGAGTGGGAAGGACAGTTTTAATCTCTGAGGCCAGGGGCCTGCAGACATGCATATTGAGGTTCTTCTCGCACACTCCAAACACCCTCACAAATCACAAACTCCCCGTTATAAAGCTATTATTTAATAAGCTCCCATGCCTGCATCTTCCATCTCTGTATTTACTCTGAAACGGCAATACCCATAATCCATTGCAGGGCACACCTAGGAAGGGTTAACTCAGTATTTTAAAAATCATGGCTATTGCCCCTGTTTGCACTCACTGCCTTTATGAAAATCAAACTCAAAATGTCTCTATCAAACAGCACAAGGACTGTAACAAGAACCACCGGGTCCCATTAATTGCTGGGGAGGGGGACGGAGGGGGGAAGGGGGGGAATTAATCAACAGGTGCTGTAATCCCCCCCCCCCCCCCCCCGTACCTGGTGCTCAAATCCGCCAAGCTAAACATGAAAGGTTTATAACTGTCTCATCCCCTGAAAAGAGGGAGACTGCAAAGGGCGGATCCGTTTCAGCACTCCTTGTTAAATGGTCGGTTTGCTGGGGGGGCATTAGCAATTTAAGCCCCCCCACAGCATGACGATTAGCAGCCAAAACACGCTGTGAGAACCCTGTGTTATCCCCCCTGCTCTCCAGCAGCACAGAAATCTCCTTTTTTTATTATTTTTTTGTCACCAAATCCTTAATTCTTTCTTCCCCGGTGAAAGACGGCTATACCAGAACGTCTCCAATCTGTTTTGAGAGATGTTTGAAGGTGGAGGAGGACAAAATAAAATACTCCCAATAAAACGTGTGTGAACGAGGGGGTAATTGCGGACAAATGCAGCATTGAAATTCATTTTCGACTCTTTTCTCACCATTTCAATCTTATTTTCTGCCTGTTAGCCAGACCTTGCTGCTTGGGGGGGCAAGGTTGCCCGGTATTGGCTGGTAATTGCATGTAATTCATTCTTCGCCAGCGATTTGCATCAGTGCCGCTCGTTTTTATATTTATATTTTTTGTTATATTTTGTGTTTAAGAATCAACCCACAGTGGAAGGTCTCATCTTATTATTTAAGGTACTCGGAGAGGAAAACATACAGTCCTCTCAACTCCCACCCCCAACACATTTTCTTATAATAAAAGGACCCTCACATTAGCATAAAACTCGCACACCGGCACACACCTCAGGAATTCCGAGAGAATCCAGTTCCTCCTATTGATTTGTACCCAATTATGTGCCAGTGACATATAATTACATTCAGTAATGCATTACATTTGGTTATACTCCCTGGGGAAGCCAGACACAAAAAGATGAGCTCAACATTCATGATTGAACTTTTGCCACAGAATGCCAAAGAGCGCCGCCCTAGAGGCCAAGCGATGTTATTCCAGCACTCATATTGATTGGAGGCTGCCATGGCTGCTCAGAGCCAAACAGCTCCTACTTCAGGCAAAATAACACCATACAACTGCTGCCTCTTATCTCCTGGTTATAGAAGATTAGGTGCATGTTCTCATTAGCTTAGCATAATAAATTCAAATGTTTTATTATCTTTTTTTTAGACATAGATCTGTCCCTGCTGTTCAGAGCTAGAATTCAATTTTGCTCTTTCCCTGGAAACCTACAGCCACAATCGCATTGCCAAGCTCAGCAGAATACAGATAAATTGTAATTTGGTGATAATTTTTCAATTGTTTAATTATTCCAGTTACTGAGAACACTGGAAAATAATTGTATTAAAAATAAACCTGCATTGTTAATTGGTTATACGAAGGGCAACAGTTGTCTCAGCAGGAGAAAATCTGTTAATTGCATATTTCAACCCTGGGTGTCACTGTGCTCCATAATGAATATGGTAAAATACAAGTATAAAAATGGTTTGACCGTTGTCATCATACTGGGTGGGTGACATTTGGCTAATTCAATGTGTGCATCTTTGCCCTGTTCGTTGGAACCAGACTTACCTGTGGAGAGAGTCCATTGCTGACTGGGTTCATGTGGTTGGTAGATGCTGAGGGGCTCATGAAAGTATCTGAGTAGCTGGAGAAGCTGTGACGATTGGACGAAAGACCATAGGCGGAGCCACTGTCTGCTGAGAGCCCACTCTGGTGCATGGTGGAGGGGGGAAGCGGCTGGGGCCGGTGTAATGTGCTGCTCCCGTCTGCAGGGGGCGATAGTTCGCGTCAGTGGGAGGGCAGTACAGAAAAAATTTTGAGTTGTGTGGTGGGTGCAGAACCAGGAATCCTACCCTGAGACAGAGAGCTGGACGGGTACGATGACTCAGGCAGCTGGTACGTTGGCAGAGTGGGCATGCCGGTAGGCGGGAAACCCCCTGGCAGCAGGTGGTTAAAAGCTGCTAACTGATTGGCTCCTGCCTGCTTGCGCCATCTGGCTCGCCGGTTGCTGAACCACACCTGGACAGAGAAGGAAGGGAGGAGTCAACCACGAAGGGGGGGGGAGGGGGGGTGACGGTAAACGTTGGGAAATTGGCAGGATCAGCCAAAAGTCAAGATCCGGCCTGATCCGAAGGCCAACTCCATGTTCTGTAGCTCCATGACCAAACAGCAGCTTTTCGAGCCTGCCAGGTGGACCTCCCCCCCACCCTATACAAATCTGCCGTTCCCTAGTACCAGTACACAGGGCTGCACGTGAAGGGGAAGAAAGGAGACGACGTCCAGGGGCCCGGACTCTAGAGGGCGCCATAAGATATACTGATAATGGTGACTTTGATGTGATGGAGGGGCAGCAGCGCCTACACATGGCTGAACCAACTAACCGGTGAACGAACCTCTGACTAGTTACTGAGAAAGAGACACAGCAGAAGAAATGTGTGGAATAGCAATGGGGTCATCAAAAGGACTAAATCAAGGGACAAAACCAGCTCCATACTGGGCAAGCGGCGCGAACTAGCTACACGAGCAGTGAGCCGCCTAACTGCAAGCCAGTATGGTGCGGGGCCACGTCCCCCAAGGGAAATGGCCAGGGGTCATTATTCTTCCTAAGAGGCCCAGGCTGTGATCTCTGTAAATGATCCCCTCTGAGTGCCATCAGAAAGGGCAGCCGTGAAAAGGCCAGAGGTCACCCCCGCGGCGCACATCAGACATCTCGAGTGCATCTGTGAACCTGCGGGCCGCTGTGCCCCATGAAGGCGGACAGAGAACAGGTTGTGGAGGACACACACGCACACACACGCACACAAACACACACACACATTTTAAAACATGCAGTATCTTTGTAACACGACTGCAAAAAATTAAAAAAATTATGTAATGGAAAGAATAAAATTTTTCTTAGAAATGTATTCGGAACACAAACAGGGACATTACTAAGATAAGAGAATTTTGACAGACAGACAGATAGATTTTTTAAAAACGCCAACCCCCCCCCCAATGAGTCATGGGGCTACGGGGAGCCAAATGTTTTTAGTGTTTTAGCAGGAGTGTGATGGTAATGAGGCCGCCAGGAACGGGAGAAGCCCCCGGCCCTGGGGACAAGGCCCCTGCCGCCTTTGCGTGTGGGGGCTGACCCACACCCATCTGCGGCCCAATGTACCAATTCATCACGGCTTAATACACTATGAACACACTTCATCTTCTGCTGAGTTTCAAACGGTTGGCCCATTGTGACTTTCAATGGTGGGGTGTCGGTGAGGGGGGCTGAGGGGCGGACAATGGTCTCCTCAATGCACTGCGCTAAACACTATGCATGGGGAGGGGGGGGGGCATCTATTTAAAAAATGGCTTTCTACGAACAGCAGACTAAGATGCAGGTTTTATCAAGCGATAGGAAAGGAAGAGATAAGTCACATGCTCATACACACACACACACACATACAGGCCTACAAGACGAACCATGCCTTCCCCTTGTATCAAACACCCAACCCACATCTCAACAAGGTATTAAGTACTGACTTAGTCATTTTAGTCTGCTGAATAGATGCTATAAGTATCAATAAATGAAGTTTTATCAACTGCGCACATTGGGTAAAATAGCTTCCAGAATCATTGGGTTCACAGGAATTATGGGGTGAATCTCAATACCAAGAACACAAAGACTGTACTTATGGTCTTGGCCAGACTGTTCTTGCGAACTTGCCTTCCAAGAACAAACTTGGGGCACAGTGAGTCGTGGGATTGTTCTTCCCATCTGGGGAGGATACAACTGATATATCCTTGATATTTAGAGTAGAGTAAGACCAACATCCAGGGATTTTTAACCGTCCTCTTGTACTTGTGTTATTATTGGAAGTGGTCTTTGGCAATGGAATACAACGTAAAATGGGTACATGAACACAAGAATGTGTAGTAAGGTTCATCCATAGATTAAGCCTTCAAAAAAATACAGACACTCAAATCAAAAGAATACTTCCTATCCTCAGCTGGCCTTGTAGCTCGAACTTATCTGATCCCAGATCAGTCAGCACCAACAAATCAGGTGGTGTTTAGATATAACAACAGGCAGCCAGGTGGGCTGCAAGCAAAAAAAAAATCAATGAAACCAATTCGTCAATGAAAAAGCAGATCACAACTGTCCCATCAGTCTGACAGACCTTCACCCTCTCAAAAGAAGCACTGAGCTCATTCCTCTTCGTCAGCTCAGAGGAAACAGGAGCCCAGCATGAGAGGGAGAAGCTGGAAGCTACTGGCCCTGGCCACCCTCAGGCAACCTCTAAGCTTTCCTAAATACTGATACCAGAATTTCCGGAGAAGCGCTCTACATCAGGTCAATACTTCAGCCGCATCAATTCTCTACATCAGAAACATATGTGTAAAAGAATGAACCTAACTGAGGTAAGGTCGCAGCAGAAATATATGGGACAACTCAACCGGTAAACCAAGTGAGTTGAGACTGGCCAACGTCAAGTCCTTGTATCAACATAACACCATGGAAATGAGATGGAGCAAAAGAGGAGAAAAAAACACCCTTGGTAGTTTGTGTTACTCCTGCATCTATTACTCTTCTGAAGATCCAGATCGAGAAGATTTTCTCAGAATCTTCTGAGATCATGGGTAAAATGCATGCTTGGAACCCAACTCTAAAAATGCGAGCCACAATTAGCTGGTTACAATCTCAGAGGAACATACAGCTTCTCTGCATTACTTGGAAGCTGATTCCCGACTTCTGCTTCCATGTGTGTATAGAGATATGTTATTCTGTTGTGAGCTAAATTTGCTATCTGGCTAGTTCCCACTTGTGGCCCAAAGTTCTTGAGTCACTGCTAGCAGTTAGGAAGTCCTCTGCATTGACCTTGTCTATTCCCCTCAAGATTTTGTACACATGGATCATGCCTCCGCTCAGTCTTTGCTCAGGAGTAAAGAGATTTAGTGTTTCTAATCTGTCCTTGCTCGGCCACCCTTCAAGGAGTTGCTTCTCTCTAAACCCAATCTAATGCAGGAATGTCCTTGCTGAGCAAGATGAACACAGTCGCTCACAGTCTTGTCCTGTTGCACCATGTAACATAACATAGCCATTCTTGTTACAAGAGTAAAAGGCTTTGCAGGAGGTTGTAGTTCCCCATGTCACGTTTTGGTTTGCAGAGCAGCGTTTAACCAGTCAAACAAACTTGAATTGGACCAAAAATAAGTTTTTTCCATCTATGGTAAAAATGATCATATATTGCATTCAAGTAATGAGCAAAATTTTACAATAGTTGTACGAAAATTTTAAATTCATCGTAATATTCTATTAGAAATGTACAGTAAAGTAACTAAAAATAATGAACTGTACAATACATGTCAGCTCTCACCTATGAAGCAGCCTACATTAGCAATCTTCGTACTTGTTCCCCTATTGTTTACCTCGTGATCTCCGACATTGCAAAATATTAAAATAAGAGTACAGTATCATTAACGTGCATGTTTAAAAAGATTGAAATATAAGAAATGTGCTATAATTCAGTGTTTTCAAGAGTAATATTGTAATATCCCAGGAAATTCTACCCAGCTTTCCAGCAATTCCTTGGCTTGGAGTTACAGGATATGAGAACTTTTACTGTATTTTAAGATGAAATATTTCTACATCAAAGGCATGTGTAGCGTTTAATGATCAATACCTTATTGTTATGACTCGAGAAGACAACAGGAATAGATGCGGATTTTACCCATGTCCGTGGATCACGGGATCAGCACATTCTTTCCTGGCCAGAATGAATCGACCACATGTGTCCAACTGCTCAGATGGTCCGCGTTAAATCCGGGGAAATGGAGAAAGGCTGGAGCAGGTGAGCGAGCAAAGCGGGAATAAACGAGGTGGAATAAGCAGATAATGGGAAGGAGTCGATGTGAAATGAAACACACGACGGGGCCAGAGTGAAGGTAAGCGGCTTGGGGGGCGGTTCCTGTGCACTGGAATGCATTGTGAACACACACAAAGGTCAGCTTGTCTTCTTCTAAAGGACAAACAAACAAACAAAAAAAACTATTCTTTGAAAGGGTCCATCATGATTTTTTTTTCAGAATATCTTTGGGTGAGTATTTTTTCCCAGAAACCATAGTTATACTCTTAGTAGTTAGAGGGACACATACTTTAGAAATGGTCTCATTGACCATCTGCAGTAGGGTTGTGACACAATAAATTTGCGAACATTGAGAAAACACGGCTGGATTTCACAGGTCAGCGAGAGCAGGAGAGAACAACGTCAAATGAGAGGCAAAACAGTCCGTCAACAGCCATCTAGCCCCAGTTGGTGATACCATCCCAGGATTTGGAGGTGATGGGTATTGGCAGACCAGGAGTCCAAGCCAAACATGGGACAGCAAACATCCCCAACGAAGAGGAGTTTGGGAGATGTCTGGAGGGCCACATTTACAACATGCAGCTGTGAAGATAAACAGGTTCATGTGAGACACACACAAGCATCTATGAAATTCTTCCTTTAACACAGGATGTTTCCGATTCTCCCCATCACGCCAGGGACGGCTAATGGCACAGGATAAATGTGAGGTCTGATTTCCTCATTCTCAATCAAGGTTTAAGAAATGGAGTTTATTAAAACAATACCAATGTTACATTTTTTAAAAGTTCTCTTTGTTTACATGACTCAGGTCACATGTAAGGAATATTGTAGGCAAATATTATGTCATACATTCCAAATTAAAGCAAAGTATTGTAAGACTGTTTTTCGGGGTTAGATTTTGGGTTACAAGATGCATGACTGTGTTTAACAAAATACATTTACTTCACAAGACAGAGCTTTAGTTGCACTCATTTAGCGTTTAGCTGCACTCGTTTAGCTGCACTCGTTTAGCGTTTAGCTGCACTCGTGTAGCTGCACTCGTTTAGCGTTTAGCTGCACTCGTGTAGCTGCACTCGTTTAGCGTTTAGCTGCACTCATTTAGCTGCACTCCTTTAGCGTTTAGCTGCACTCATTTAGCTACACTCCTTTAGCGTTTAGCTGCACTCATTTAGCTACACTCGTTTAGCGTTTAGCTGCACTCATTTAGCTACACTCGTTTAGCTATACTCATTTAGCTGCACTCGTTTAGCTATACTCGTTTAGCTGCACTCGTTTAGCTATACTCATTTAGCTGCACTCGTTTAGCGTTTAGCTATACTCATTTAGCTGCACTCGTTTAGCATTTAGCTGCACTCATTTAGCTGCACTCGTTTAGCGTTTAGCTATACTCATTTAGCTGCACTCGTTTAGCATTTAGCTGCACTCATT
>JABFEB020000124.1:22316844-22336180 GCA_019775895.2 Stomatorhinus ivindoensis
CCCCCCCCCCCCCCCCCCCCCCCCCCCCCCCCCCCCCCCCCTCAGGTCCGTTTAGCTGCTCGATTTTCTATATCCCTTTTAAAATATTTGAATATGGCTATAATCAGCAAAATTAGAGCTTTTATTTCAAAGCCAATATCTTGCGTCCCTTCATTATCACAGTTGTTTATTTACCCAGATACATTTCTTTATGAACTCGATGGTTGGCATCACATTCGAGAAGCGTTATCTCCGGTTTTTCTAAAGATTCCCGTCTATTTTCGCATTTTTTTTCGCGACTACTATCCAACGGCACTTTCCCTTTTAATTGAATATTCACAGGGAATCCGAGCCCGAAGCCCGCGTTTTGCCTGACACCCCACTATCTTTCTACTGCCCTCTATTATCTTCTATGATCCACCTCACAACAGTCCCAAATCCCGCCTGGCCTCTGTTTGATTAGATTGAGAACCTCAGGTAATCCGACGATTTGCTCAAGTGTCCGTCGCCTCCTTCTCTCCAACACGTATTTACAAAAGCCGGTTTGTTGGTTTAATCACTGCAGATGCCACCCGATAAAGGAACAGATCGTCTTCCTTTCATTCCGCGCGCTGCCCCAAACAATAACCACCTCCAGGTGTGGAGCCAAGTATATTTTTTCCTCATCGCGGTCAAGCCTCTCTCTCCTTCTCCGGCTCGTAATTAAACTTGGCAGGTTTCAGCAAACACTTTACACTTTCTATATAACAGACGCAGGTGTAGCAAAATGTAACTCTCCACTCACATGACCTTAAATTTAGAAACGGGCAGCATCGGAATGAAATTGTTAGAAATACAAGTCGGCATTCACTGATACCATTCGTGACGGTGAAAGCTTGGTCAAATTACTATAGTACGGGGGGTTTGTAATATTACTCATATATTTAAAGAGAAAAGTTGGAATTGACAGTATTATCTGTTTTAATTCAAATTTACACCCCTCCCCAAAACAAAACTCCCGCCTCACCAAAACCACTGGATAGGTTATAAACTACTGGTAACTAAGTGAATTAAGTAACGTTGTTCCCCAGTCTTGTGCGTTACATCATTTCAGCATCTACTTAAGATGTCAGCTTCTAATACAAACCGAAGTAAGTAGCCTAAATGAATAAACACAAATAAATAAAATCTGAGCAACTATAAAAGAAACCTAAAATATCGCCAATCTGCGCCTGAGGCGAACGAGAGTGAGCCGTTTAGAGATGAAAGTGGAAATAAATAAAAGGCTCAATTTAATCAGCCTTAAAACCCTTCAACATTACGGTTGTGCATGAAACTCCGCGAGTGAGAGTTGTCCGGGGATAAACGCGTTTCCCACTATGCCTCGGAGCAGAAACACCCTCCGCCACAGCCACCCATTCAAAAGACAGCGTTTTCATTACGAACTCTAAAAGACTTAACGTCATTAAATGTCACTCAAGCGGCAGAATGAAAACAAACACAAGGACGAATCTTTCAGAGAATTAAAAATGGGTATTTACTACGCTGGCTTTAACTGGTACACGGAATGCTTATCAGATACCTCCGCTACCAAACAGCAAAATAAATGTATAGGAAGACCAGGTAAACAAGTAGACAAGACGCGGACTTAAACACACCTTTTAATATTAAACCAAATAACAAGCGCGTGGTTTTAGAAGACTGATACGTTTAATACGTTTGAGTGTTAAAATGAATTATTTATAACTAAAATAAAATTAATTGAAATCACTCCTGACCTGTCAACAGCTTAGAGACAACTACTTTCTTCATCCTGTGCTGGAGACACGCGGCATGAAAAATGTGCGATTGAGCCCATATACACCAATTAAGTAAACAAACAAACAAGCTAACGAACGAATGAATAAATCATGCGTACAAATATGTATACATACATTTGGGAAAATCCCAAACAGAATGAACTAAGAGCATGACAGGCCGATATCAACTTCAGTGATAAACAATTATCTCAGTTAAATCACAGGGGGATATACATTCGTTTCAATCAGAGTCCTGCAGGAGGCTTTAAAAACGAAAGAAAGAGTTACTAATTACTGACAAAATATGAAAACAAAATACATATATATTTTGAAAGTGAAAGTGATGGTTAAGGGCGCACACCAACAAATTTCCTGTTAATTCGCACAATGTGGCGATTTCGGAATGAGTACATGCCACTTGCAAAAAAGAATGGACCGTTTTGCTTCTTCTCTTCCAACAGACGATTCGATAGTATTACAAAACTATCTAACAGCAGGGTGTATTGAATAATTCATCTCCCTTTATTTCCCCTCTTGGCCTTTTGTGCAGAGTTTTTTTTCTTTGCCAGTTTCTGAATGAGAAAGGACAGGCCTGTTTCCCTTTTAGCTGCCCGCTTTATGCTATGCGCTTTTGTACCGCGGAATCTTTGCTTTAAAAAAACCTTCAATGGAATATAAGCTTTTTACGACTGAAGTTCATCTTCAAGTTTGGAAAAAAAAGAATAGGTCTGCTTTTAGTGAAAAGATTATTGTGACCGTTTATTTAAACCCTATACACAAATGTTTGATCACCTTATTTGGTAACATTTGTCTCCCTCTGAAAACGGTTTACTGAATGACTGGGAATTTGTCTCTTATCATGCGCTTGGCCGTGAGACAAAAATCAACAGCGTGTTTTAAATCTCGCCTCCACTCCACTCCTTCACTCTATCACTCTCCATCTCCATTTGTTTAGCTCCGTGTTAAAAGCTGTTTTCCAATAAAAAATAATATCACATTCCAGACATCACACTGCACGAGCAAAAATTCTAGCGGAAATACACAATTTGCAAGAAATGTTAAAAGGTAACTTTGTTGATTACGGATTAGAAATGGATACTGAATTAAATACCGCCTGTTCTTATTTTTTTGTGACAAACCGGGTAGGTGTGGTTGCTGTCATTAATTGTGAAATCGGTGAACTGTCAAATATCGTTCAAAATAACCATGTAACAAACGGAAGGCGAGTTTGTTATACAAATTAATTGACTAGTCCCAAATCCCTTCAGTCATTGCTCATATAAATAATTAAACTGCAGACTCGAAGACTTAAAAAAAAACACTCAAAGAATTTGACTCACCAGAAATCGACGTAAGATTTAAAAAATGAATATTTTTGATTGGACTTTACTTTTGTAAAATAAATTGGTTAAAAATGAAACAACACGTAGAATAACATTAACTTTCAAATACATTATTACTGTTCTTTTGTAATTTTTTTTTTTTCTATAAACTTCAATAATTATAAAGCAGGGTGGACGGACTGGATTACCTTTATCTCCGAGAATTCCGTCGATACTGTGCTTAGTTTTCCTCTCTCCGTCTTCGTCCTTTTTATCGCAGTCGTCATCGTCGTCTTTCTTGCCGAACCGGGCTCTGAGAACTCGGCTGATTGAGCTCACTGATGGACACACAGAACCACGACAGAATTTATTATCTGCGTTTGGAAATGCTATTTTCACGATGGATCCCGAACGGTTTTCATAAGACATATCAGTCACCCACCACAAAAAGGTAAACATAAGTTACGTTAGGCCTACATACGTCACCGTTGTTTTAACTTATATTCGTTGATACAAGTTTTATTTACCTTCAGACATTTTCACCTTATTTTTTAACGTTTTGCAAAATGTTATAACTTAATGTTGTGTTTTAAAATGTTTACGTAGGTCTATGTGTCCGGGAGATATTAAAGATCATTATTATTTAAGAAATTGTTTTGGCCTTATCTTTCTGTGTCCGTGCACGTTCGCGCTTGTGTGGTGACGTTTGCAGCGACGCCCTGATATGTTAACAAGAAAAAAGTGTGCTTACCAGAAGAGGCCTCACCTGAAGGCACCGTGCTTCTGTCACACAGCCCGTCCTTCAGAAGCTTGTCGCGGATCTCCCAGCTGAACATGCCTGGGTTCTCCCGTTTGTATTCCTCTATCCGTTTCTCAACGTCAGGCGTTGCCACCTGCTTTTGGTTTAAATTTACACAGAACAAAACCACAGAAAGAGACAGGACACAAAAACTTTTAACTTACATCGATGGCGCTGAATCAGCGCTTCACTCCGCAGTCACAAATCACCACAGTCATCGCACGACGTAATGCAAGTTCGTTTCGGTGTCACTATCTTTGTTATGACAATTTCAAATATTTTAATATCTTTAAAAATGACCCGGATAAAGTACTGCCTCGCTATAAGACGTCATGTTTCCGTGATGTCTGTAAAAATAAAGTTTTAAAGACCCTACATGAAGAAAGTATTAATTTATTACCACAAAGCCTCGCATCTAACCGCATGTATAACTAGAGACCCATTTTTAAAGTTAATGCAAGTTCTTGTTGCATAGCCGTGTTAAGAATTCTATACTATGTACTTTTATATACTCATACATCTATATGTAAAACGTGGATGATAATATAAATTAGGCCTAAGACAGCTAACATTAAGGGACTCATTTTAGCAGTACTATTTCAACTTAATTTTTGGTATAAAATATCGAAAACACTACTATCTTCCTAATAATAATAATAATAATAATAATAATAAACCCACGTCATCGTAATCTCTAGACATTATTGGTTTTCTTTTTTAGTTTTACTTAAGGAAACCAACAGCTAGAGCACGACCCGTGGTGTTCTGCCTCTGTTGCTATGTATCTCCTCATCCCCGAACTTTTTTTGCACTCACCCTGGGTTTGCTTCCACCTATAGCCCCAGGGCGGATCGACCCGGTCTCCTGGTACCGGCAGAGGATTTTGGACACGCAGCCGTGGGAAACTCGCAGCTGTCGCGAGATCACGCAGGGTCGGATGCCGTGATGGGCCATCTCCACTATCTTGTGTCGAATGTGATTCGGCAGCGGCCTCCCATTGATAAACACTCCGCCGAGCTGGTTCACGCGGCCCTGGCCCAGTGGGGTTGACACTGTACCGCGAGAGCATACAGTTAGTTTCAGCAGCTGGAAATACACGCCCAATTGCAGTCACTGAATGAAGGTTCGAGGAAATGGCGGTGTGCATTCTTTTTAAAATTTGGATATAAAATGAGCAGCAAAATGTCACAAGAGAACGGCGTTGTATAGGAATCCAGTCATCACCATCTATATGCAATTATTTAATGTTGAAAAAAATCAGCCGTCTACATCGACTACATAACAGACATTAGGACTGTTTTTTAAATTTTGCCCAATTGTGAACTGTTATAAAATTATTAGACTTATATAATTTTTACATAAACGTAAATCAAGCCAATCTGAAAAGTATTTCTTTCAGAATATATACTTGTTCATTTAACATTTTAGATTTTAATACATTAAAAAGACATTTGATCTTGTAGCTATTGTTTTAGTAATAGTTTCATATTATTTCTATTGATACTACTGGCCTCTTTAGTAAGTGTACAGGAATTTTCCCTCTACCACTGCAATAACAACAGCAGCAGCAACAACAACAATAATAATAATAATAATAATAATAATAATTTCAACAATGCATCCCTAACTCATTTTTATTTGATGGCTGAAATAACTGTACAAAGACAGCACAGTTGTTTCTTGATAAAAACTTTTAAATCTGAAAAGAGAACGGATTTAAGAAGGTTTGGCACGCATCACACACACGGTTCAGCTGTTGTTCTTGCTGGAAATGAGAATTAATTTTCCAGACCCAAATCTCCGTCTTCCGCCGCCAAATTGCAGCGTTTCAGATACAACGTACTGACCCGGTTGACTTGGCGAGAATTTTCCTAGAAGTATCATTACAGAGAGATGGCACTTAAGTGGTCGGTTTGCATTCAAGATGAGATGAAGTGCGAGATTGTTTCCATCTCCATTATTCCTAGTCATGCTATACAAATATTGATGTGATCCTTTGAGCCATCTCTTTGTTGTGAATTTTGTTTCGATTTGCGCCTGTGAAGTACTTCAGCAAATCCAGCAGCGGGGGCAACTATCGTCGATCTTTTTGGACAATTGTGTATCAGATACTTGAGCACGGACGTCTTGTGTCTGAAGGACTCAAGCCGAATAAATGCAGTAAAAAATATAAAAAGGTTTATTTATGGGGTGCGCTTGGATATTCCCATGAATAGTCTTTAACATAAATCCTTTGTCGCGCTTAAAAACGGGCCTTTGCAAAATCTCCGACACATTTGAACGCTGATGTTGCAAAATAACGAGAATGATAAAAATGACATTTACAAATTGTAACGGGTGATCAGCCCACGTAGTAGAAATCGACTATTTCAATGGACATTGAACTGCTGGATTAATGTTATATGTTTAACTATTGAGGTTAAAGTTTTAAAGGTTGACAAAAACAGTCAAAACACATGTTTTATGAACGACCGATGTCTTCAAGTTTTGGATGAGTGAAATTTTTGTTTCTCGGATTTGAATTCTGAAACATTAAGGTGTTAGGTTATATATATATCGAGACTTTTAAAAACGGGATCAATACGTTTAGATGCTAAACGCCTGCCATATTTGTCGATTAAAAAGCTAGAATATATTTTTTAAAACTTACCTTCCAGTGGAAATCCTGTCCGAGGATAATTCTGCCCTGGTGCCGGCCGCATCATTCTAGGAACAGTTCCTGGTAACGTAGCCATCGTAGCTACACCGAAAAAAAAATCACACGGACGATGTAAAGTTTTAGGCACACAGACAGGTCCGTATTTTTGCAAGTATGTGCCCTGGAAATAAGAAAAAAACGCTACAGATTTGCAATAATTTTAAAATTCAAAAAAGAAAAAAAAAAATCAGAAAAGATCCGATTAGGCTTAATGGAAAAAACACTACGCCCCACAAAAGGAGGAAAATAGAAAACACTTGGTAAATCGCACGGCAGGTGGCATTGGGAAAAAAATGATAACCGCTGAATGCAAGGTGCTGTGTTTGAGTAACGCTGGGGGTGGGGAGGGGGGAGACTGTATATAGCACTCCTAGGCAGGCGTGGGCAAAGGTGATATTCTCTGTCGTGTTGTACTTCTAGGTCTCGTAGTTTTGATGGCAAAGTCTACGCCAGAGGTTGGGGGTAGTTTAAGTGGCGAACTTTCAGGCAAGAAACAGGAGGTGGGAGCAGCGCGCGGCGATAGGTTCCAAGGCCTTTCTTTTATTCATGAAGGGAAGAAGGGGAATAGCCGCTGGCCCGCCGTCCAATCAGGGCGCACGGCGTGGGATGGGAACGCGCATTCCGTTTGTTTTAATTCATACCGTGGCCGTGCGCGCTTTCAACTGAAATCTGCGGAAAAAAACACAGATGAAATGTATTTAACTTTTCATGTCAGCATACATAAAGTTAGGTCAGTACTAAACTTAAGCTCCGCCGTTGCGTATGCACGTGGAAGTCGTCTCATCAAAGATATATTATTGAGTCTTAAATATGATTATAAAAACTTCAGTATGGGGTATATTTTCATTTCAAAAGGCTCATAAACTGTCCAAACGTAAACGTAAAATATCGATCAATATTGCAAAAAAGATGTCCAGCTGTTTCAATTCTTGTCGGTTAGTCTGTCATACCGCTGATTCATTACTGACGTTTGTAAAATAACAGTAACACTACGCAGATGAAAAGAGGCAACTTAAATCAAACAAATAACCAGAAGATACGTAGTCTACATTTTTAATATAAAAGCGCGTCAGAAACGACTTTTTAAATATTTCAAATTCAATTTCTGGTGTTTCAAAGAGTATGAAATGAATCAACTTGAGAGTATTCTGGCAGCCGCTGATTGGCATGGATTCACAATCTATCTCGTTTCTCGCTTTTTTGTGGAAAAAGTAGCCTATCACAGCAGGCTATGATACCAATCCACATTTAACCCTTTTCATTAATTTTGGAGAACTCCCACCTTCAGCGTCGCTTGAATTCGGGAAGAACTTAATTAAACCCCACTAACCCCTAATTAAAAACGTATTTCGTCATACAAACTTTCAGGAACTATCGTCTTTTATCCACCTGTCCATAATAATCAACAACAACATAATTAATTAAAAATCAGAGTCAGTGAGCTCTCCCAGTTTCCGTCACGCACATTGTTTAAGGTGTTATATAAGGTTGGCGCTCTTTTATTTTCCTTTTGTAGGTTTTTCCCCTCATTAACAATAGCCTGCTATATTCATTGTTTCAACAGGCCGCACGAAAATGTTTAAATTGAAGAAACAATGCGAGAAAACGATTGGTCGAGGTTCCAAAAGTGAAATCTGGTTTCGTCATGCAAATGAAAGGTTCTGAACGTCTGAATTTAAACAGAGAATCGACCTTTAGTCTAACATAAGCTGTCAAATAATACTTAAGGTTACCTTGGGGTTTGCGTGAATATTCAAATAAATAACACCTTTACCAATTACGCCTGAGAAGTAGCCTACTGAAACGGAATGTGTAAGATTTAAATCTTTTGTGACGCAATCTGGAGAGAGAAATAAAAGGCAAGCCTGACTTTGCCGCATAGACCTAAGTCAGCAGGTGGATGTTTTATGGACTGCCTAGAGGGGCCTAAAACAGGTGAAAGCTAGCTGTTAAGACCTCTCAAAACAAATCGTCGAACACCAGCCACACCGCTGCTTAACGAATCAAAAAAGCGAGTTATTCAGCTACAGAAAGCAAATCTGATATAGCGTTTAGTCGTGTTCTTCATAGGAATCAGAATTTCAATTTCAACTAGACTACGGCGATTCTATTTATTTATTTTTTTTTTGGGGGGGGGGCTGTTGATTTCTTGGTGGGTCTGCCGTACTTAGCCATTGTGCGGCGACTCCACCATTGGTGAAGAGCAATTTCACAATTTTTTTTTCGACAATTAGGGTGTAAGGAGGGATGAAATGGCAATTTCACATGCAGACATGGCGGGCAGCTTGCCTCAAAGTTACGATCCGTCCTTGGCAAGAGTGTCTTGCTTCATGTGAGCTGACAAACCATAGTGTTTTCAGCGCCTCCCAGGTAGGTGGTGGGTAAACCTTTACACACTATGGCAGGGGTCTCCAACTATTTTACCCAGAGGGCCAATTTCCATCCTCAGCTCAAAGTCCACTCTGTCCTTCAACTGCTGACCACTGCCGTATAGGATGCACGATGATGCGGTTCTAGAAAACGGTGCGATGGACAGACCACAGCATTCTGAAGCAGTCTGTGCGCATTACATGGGTAAATATTTGCTTCGGTGTTGTCAGGTAGGAACAGTTATGAAGACCTTAATACACAAGCAAACAACGTCTAAGCAGCAGGACAATTGGCTAGAATTATTAAATGGTGGGTGTATAGACCTGCTGTTAAATTCGATTTATTATTGATTTATTCTGAAATTACAACTATCGAGATAATATTGTAGATGTGCTGCTTAAAACTTTACTTCTTGCTGAACCAATTAGATTTTCCTTTTGCAAATATATATTATTCATATATAGAGTATATATATAGAGTATATATATATATATATTGAATCCACTGAAGTAAAAGCCAAGATCGAACGCACTGGAAGTTATATTATTAATTTGTGAGAAATGTATCAACGGACCTCTGCAACAAGCTACCTGGAGACGTGCTCTGCTAAAGTTTAGGAGCTCAGTGAGCTAGTTGGTAGGATACATATAAAAACGAAGAACGACACTCACGTGTTCGATACGGACAAAACATGAAAATATTAATAGAAAAACAGAAGAGAATTTAAGAAAGCACGTTGCTAATACTGAGCTTTCACGATACAAACCTAAGCTAGTTTTACATGGTTCGTATAAATAAATTTGCTATACAACCCAAAAGAAAATGTATATGGTGCGTTTCTGGTTAAGCAGTAATCCACCGCTACATTTATCGCGTATGTAAAGCACATTCACCTTTTTAGGGGATTCAGTTAATCAGTTAAGAATATCCAACTGATCTAATTCAACACCGACAACATATACTATACAATAACAACATATAACAGAATGCAGTGTATCTGGTCAACTATGTGCATGCATACAGGGAACTGGTCTCTGGTTGATTCACATGCATACATACACATAGTTACACTCATCCGTATCTTTTAATGTCAACGCTTATCTCGCTTTTAACAGTCATATAAATTCATTAATAAATGTAGAGTGTTACTTATTATGTGCACACATTTTCTGTCAAGCACGGGTTTGGGGGTGTTCGGGACCACTTGACCTCAAACCCAAGTGTGGTATCAATTGTTGGCCGGCACTAACAACTCGAGAGTAATTTCATCAGGAAACCAGAGTCATCCGGTATAAATGGCTTGCTTCGCGCAGTAGATTAAGTTAAACATTAGCATACGGCAAATTTTTGTTTCCTTTAAGAATTCGGAGTGATTTCGTAGCCAGAACCAGAGAATATAGACCTACGTTTCCGCAAACTCCAATATTACTTAATAATCATGATTTATTATACATACACAATTAATAGAAATTACAGTTCTCTGTAATTTAGATTTTTTTGCATTTGGCTTTTAAATATAAGTTTGATGTTAATTATGCACTATTCTGGACTTAGAGAACGGAAACTGTATATATACATTGTTAAAAGTCAATTAAGTCAGTTAACTGTCCAAGTACCAGTAATGATGGAAAATCATTTAAGAGTATTACAAAACTGAATATAGATCTTTAAAATAATTTGTTATTTTTCTTTTGTGTTAACTTTACCAAAAAATAAAGTCTCGCGCAATATGAGACGGTAAAAACATAAAAACTCACGCAATATGAGACGGTACACCGTTGATTTCTAATCCAGAGAATTATGTTTATATATTTTCAAGTAATCTTTCAATTTTAGAGATCTTTTTGAATAGCTAATAAAGACGACTGTTTTTGTCTTACTTAGGCTATATGCTTGTTAAACATTTAAAGATTTGAATAATTTGAATAAAAGTATTAGCAAAGAATTAAAAAGTTGTTACTAGTAGAGTAATAAGGCGCATTTGATTTTAGCGGGTAAATTACTTAATTTTCCTTAACTTTGTTAACCCCTTGATGCTTTACTCAACTGGGTTAACGCTGGCAAGCTTGCGGGAGGGCGCCTGGAGACCGTCACAGGCCACTAGTTGAATTGTTAGCAATCGCCGTTTTGAATAAGACGGCGGGACAAGAGGAAGTGCAAGAGCCCCCAAGGTTCTGAAGAAGGTCAGTCAAACAGAGGTTATGTCAAGGCAAACGGTAGCTTAGCTAAATGCTAAACACATTTGAAAAGAAATCACAGAATGCTGCCTTCACGGTATAATAATGTAATCGCCACCTTCCTGTCAAAAACATAGAAGCTTTGATCGGCGGATACATGTCTCGCGAAAATGCGTCGTAATAAATTCCATGTTAGGGGGCTCGATGTATCTGGACATTCAGCACTTAAAATTGTATATCTCCTTTTTATACACAACGTCTTTTCCGGTCGTGGTACAAGGCACGACATCCTCAAAATAATTTAAACTAGAGTTATCATTTTCAAGATTGTTATTTGTTAGGTATTTTGTGTACTGTAAAAAGCAGTATTGAGATATATAGGATTATCTTTTGAAAACAGGGCGTCCGGCTAAAACTATTTGACAAACCAAAAAAGCTGTAGATGATTAATGGACAGGGAACGAATATGATAGGCTATTCTGTTTTACCTGTCATAGCAGATTATTTAAATCGGAATGTTGGGTTCTAAATGTGTATTATATTAAATATGTAGGCTACACTTTAAGCCTCATGCTTTATAACATTTCTGCTTCTTTTACTCTATACGAATCAATTAGTATCCCAGATTTACACTCACAGCTCCTTCTCAAACTTAATAATTCATAAAAAAAATTCTCTGCAAATAGAACCGCACGTAACACTTAAAAGTTCCGTTCGGAAACAGGTGGAATATGTTAAAACACCAGCCTAAATCCCCCTCCCGAACGGCTTCCTTCCTCTGAATTGATGCTGCGGTAAACCGGCCGTCTCGTTGCAATAGCATTGCATCACCTGTTGTTATCTTCTCTCTCAGAGGTAGCTGTGACAGTGGTACATTTATTTGGAGTCATTCCTAAACTTCACGGAAGTCAAACCATGCTTGTTCAGCTGTCTTTAAGAACAAACCAAACGCAAAATAACGCAGAGCAGAAGTTGTCGATGCGTCAGGCGGCTCCCACTGAACCCATCGTAGGTAATAAATCGATTTCTCACAGTCGGGATCAGCCCCGGGAACTATAACACTCTCAGAAAACCTCATATGCTCCGTATTTCTTTGTAATTGACATATACTTTACCAATTTTAGCTTTAAATTATTCTTTTACTTGACTGCAGTTTAATGATCAAACATATTTCCATGTACATCAATGAAATGGTGGGGGGAAAAACTAAAAGTATTGTTATTGGCTTGCTTTATGGGTAATATTTCAGGAAATATCAGCACTGCAATGCTACTCCGCTAATCTCACATTTTTGGGATTAAACTATAATTTGGTCTAATCGTTATTAGGCTACTTTAACTGTCGCGGTAACATCTTGAATGAACTGGATATTGTTATTGTGATAAGCATTAATCAAAAGACTGAAGCCCACTAAGCTACCGAATGCTATTAGTATACCATCTTTCTTTGCATGTTTAAACATATGTTCAAATGTGTTTTACATGCCCGTTTTCCCCCCACAATATGTTTGTTTGCACATCACGTCTGTGACAACGGCAAAAGTGTGTAAATCGCTACCGGCGCAATGTGTTCGACAAAAGGTACGCATCGCTATTTACAAAGTAAAATTTAAGTAAAATTAATGCTCAATGTTACCAAACTAACAAATGTAAAATTACTCCTGCGACAACTTCCTTGTAAAACAGATTGTCAAAAATCGATCCTGTACACAAAATTTAAATACTCTAAATTATATAATTAAAATGCAGTATTATTATGAAAAGTGTAAATGTTAATACATCTGAAATTAATTACTCTAGATTCAGTCTAACGTTTCTAACATTAATAACTTAATAGGACTGAGCATTTGGCTACACGTGCACAATACCAATATTTTATGTCACAAGTATCCATTACATAAAACGCCATGCAAAGTCCACCGGAGGGCGTCGCTAATCCCTAAGAGTTATTAACGTGTGACTCCAGTGTAAAGACAACAAAACGCCGCAGTGCGCCGTACATTCATAGACGCTTAACGCAGGCGGTGCCCCAAAATAAAGTGTATTTGTTCCGTTGGATGACCGTGACCGACTGATTTTTGTGATGTTTGTTCTCGGCCTCGGTGTGTTTGTTGACCTGACCATTTTGTTCTTTATTGCTGTTATCTGCCGGTAGAAGCAAGTGGTCCTTTTCCCTCAGCTCTAAATATTAACAATAAGAGATTAGGCTACGTTAATTATAATCGAAAACATCGTTTTAATGAGCATGAATGCGTTTAATCTATGTTTCTTGTACATGGCCCGTGCGTTATATAAGAGACGTAGTCTGGGTAGGTGATTCCCCACCCTCGGGTCCTGCCTAAACTTTTTACGGGCTTGGGCACAAAGTGCTTTCCTTCTTTGAGCGGCCTTCAATCTTATCTTCATCTGCGACACTTTCTTCAAACGACTTACTAAATAGCCTCCGCCGGTTCGTGGCATGCTAATTATGATTCCGCAGTTCCTGCTGCAAGGTGAGAAAGGCAGCATTTCAAGTCCGACGCCAAATCTCACTTTAAAATCACTTGCCGTCTGGATGTTTTGCCTTCAGTTTTAAAAATAAATAAAATAAAACCGAGGGAACACACTTTGAGTGTAAACCATTTAATGCTAAGACTGGAAGGAAGAGAAGGCGGGGAAATGATGCAATGCTTGCAGAAACGTGAAAATAACAGTAGGAGACTTCAAAGGCCCAGAAGGCTGTCTTCACTTATGCTATTTAAAGTAACATATCGCAGTAATTAGGAAAAAAGTCCATTATTTACTTACCTTTAAGGAGGTAAAGGTTATCCAACAGCATTTACACATGCAGAAGAGCAAACTTCTTAGACATTTTTGACAGCCAAACATCTTAGTGCGACCGACTAACGCACCAAAACAGAGGAAACTCGGAGAAATATGCAAGCAGGTGTTTTTGATTCTACGGGGTCCCGCGTGGAGATTCCAGTCAGAGGAAATACAAACGTGCGGTACAATCTCGCTGAATCTGGCCGGACCGGGGCCAAAAACCAATATAAGTACAAAAACGGTGTAAGTTCTTATCTGTCAGTTTTTACCTGATTATTAACCGAGATTTTAAAATTGTTTAAGCCCCGTTTAGAAAAAACTACAATGTTGTAATTATAGAAGGCCTAATTCGTTTTTATTATGAAAATGACGAGTGCGAATTGACTGAATTGATATACATCTGTAAAATGCTTAAAGATCAGTAGTATACAGATTGTAGAACAATATGCACTAGCTGAAATGTACCTTTTAATTAGCATATGTTTGATTTAAATTGATCTGGTGTGCGTTTCCTGAAAGCTTTGTAGCACTAAATACTCTTTGCCTTATTCGATAATTAGTGATCATTTCCGGAAACTAACTTAGTTTGCAATCAAGTTCGTTATTTTCCACGTCTTTCTTTAGCCTATTTGAATGTTTGCATGCTATTCTATCGCAGAAACACAGAGGTCGCCCTAAATAGAAAAAAAAACACTGACGCTCTTTTTTGCAACAATAATAATAATTGCTATTATTAATTGGTCGATCTCATAATATGAAATTATATTGTAGGGTATACTTTAGCATAAGAATAATTTTTTGTAGCCCAAAATGTAAACAGTTTTAGTACATAACAGGATTGTGCACCATTCAGAACTAAATTGAGAATTCAAGCCGGACAATGTATGAAATCACGCAGATACAGGCTGGCGCCTTCAGTTAATGTTCACATCAAACACCAGAATGGGAAGAAAGGTGACTTTGAACGTGGCATGGTTGTTGGTGCCAGACAGGCTGGTATAAACATTTCAGAAACTGCTGATCTACTGGGATTTTCACACACAACCATCTCTAAGGTTTACAGAGAACGGGGTGAAGAAAAAAAAACATCCAGTGAGTGGTAGTTCTCTGGGCAAAAATGCCTTGTTGATGGCAGAGGTCAGAGTAGAATGCTTCAAACTGACACAAAGGCAACGGTCAGTCAAATAACCACTCATTACAACCAAAGTATGCAGAAGAGCATCTCTGAAAGCCTCAAGCCTTGAAGCAGATGGGTTATAGCAGCAGAAAACCACAACGGGTGTTGCTCCAGCTAAGAACAGGAAACTGAGGCTACAGTGCGCATGGACTCACTGAAACTGTACAGTGGAAGATTGGAAAAAAATTGCCAGGTCTGATCAGTCTCAATTTTTGCTGTGACATTCAGATGGTTGAGTCAGAATTTGATATGCACAACATGAAAACATGGATCCCTCCTGTCTTTATCAACAATTCATGCTGCTGGTGGTGTAAAGGTGTGGAGAATATTTACTTGGCACACATTAGACCCCTTAGTACTAACGGAGCATCAATTAAATGCCATAGCCAATCCAAGTATTATTGCTGACCCTGTCCATCCCTTTATAACTACAGTTTACCTGGCATCTAATGGCTACTTCTAGCAAGAATAACAATAACCATGTCACAAAGCTAAAATCGTCTCAGGCTGATTTCTCGAACACGGCAATAAGTTCACTCAACAAAAACAACCTCCACAGTCACCAGATCTCAGTCCAATGGAGCAACATTGGATTGTAGTAGAATGCGATATTTGCATCATGAAGATGCAGGCAACATTCTGCAGCAACTGTGTGATAGTATCTTATCAACATGGACCAAAGTGTCTGAGGAACATTTCAAACAGTTTGTTGAATCTATGCCGCAAAGAATTAAGGCAGTTCTGAAGGCAAAAAGGGGTTTACCTAAAAAATGAGTGTGATTTCAGAGACATTCTTAGAATTTAAACGAATTAAGTTCTTCGTCCTGTCATTCCAATTTAACATGCTATGGGATGCGGCTAATTAAATCAAAATTGTAATTAATTAATGAAATAGGGCATAATTCATAAATCCTGAAGTTTGTACAACCCTGGTACACAATGTGTTAACAAATCAAACTTGCTAAGCATCCAGTCACATCTTTTAAGGTGGGAAGGTGAATTGCATTTCAGACAACACCATCCAAGGAGTCAAATTGCTTGTCAAAGTGCTGTTTTGCGAGAGGACGTGAACCCTCTTGGAATATCTCAGTACAGTACAAACAATTAATAAAGAAGTACAGGCTGGCCTGGGTTGAAATAATGCGCCTCCTTGGTCTGAATAGAGAGACACACCAGAACTTTGCTCTCAATCACACTGTGCAGCTTCTGAGAATTCTCCTTTTCTATGCTACTGGTGGCTTCCTGCAGGCCACTGGTGATGCACATAATCTCAGCAAACCTACTGCGTCCAGATCTGTGCATGCAGGCATCTGTCATAAAGGATTCTCCATTCAAGCGCATAGTCAAAAAAGCCCTTAAAAATTAAGTGTGTGAATTATGAGCATATTCTTCCTTCTTCAGCACGAGCAAGTCCACTGCACTTAACCCGAAAGAGCATGGCCGTTCAAGAATTGTTTCATCAAGCGAGGAAAGCTGGTTATGCCCTCGATGATTTAAGCAACAAACAGACCATGGAACACGGACTGTTTCATTGACATTGTGAACCTAACTGAAATCCGCAAAAACCCATTTATTTTGAGGATGAAAGCATGCCGGTATCCTACCATGCTTATATTTGGTCATTCTCATGAATGTGAGATTCCTTTGACAAAAAGTCAAATGTTATAGTATATTTGTGCAGAGCTACTGACTTTCCCTTAACTTGTGCCAGTTCAGGTCAGGTTGGGGAGCACTGGAATTTGCATAGCTGTGGTCACCACATGACAGAACACCTTGGGATCCCATTTGGCGACCCCCCCCCCCCCCCCAGGCCAATATGCGGTGCAGTCTCACCCTCTGGAAATGCTGCAGTCGGTTGTTACATGTGCACACTCTTGGCCTGCTCCAGCTGCTCAGATCCTTAGCAGTGAGGATCCTGCGAGCCGGATCGCCCTCAGGGAATCGTGCCACATGGCCGTAGTGCCATAACTGACTCTCCCTCACAATGCAGGTAATGTGCCTCATTTGGGATTCCCTGAGCAACAGCTTGTCTGATATAAAGTCAAACAAGGATCCATAGAGCCACTTTCACCCTGGTCTCCAGACCCATGGGAACCAGCACAGCCCTCATAACCAGCCCGGTCAGTGCCAGAGGTCGCATTGAAGTCACCCATAACCAGAGGAGTGTCTTGCTATGAGCACCCACCCAATAAAATGTCTCCCACATCAAAATATCTCACCGTGGTCAGAGCATCAGTGAGACAACAGGCAAGACACCCAGAGAGCACCTTAATCTGAGTCTTATAATACGCTTGTTGAAAGGGGTGACATTGGACACCACCAAGGACAGCTACTCCCTGAGTACGGCAGCCATCAGAGCCACCAAACCAAAAGTAGGTGCACCGAGACTGCGTACCTCCGAGAGGGCCGCCTCAGAAATGCGGAGATTACCACGCTCCCCCACCGTACAGCTTGGCACCACATCTGCCCCAATCCCCAAGAGACCAGACCCTATTAGCTCTCCTGAGGACTTTCCCCCACCCCCTTCACGATGCCTGGAGCTGTCCTGCGGGCGGCTGCAGCAAAGTTGCTCCTGCAGAGAGGAGCGAGGAGTCCTGCCTGCTGCCTCGGAGCTGGGTATTTGTTAACAAGGAAGATATCACTTGAATCCTGCCTACTGGTAATATACTTTTATATACTGATATATTTCTATATGATATTTGCTATATTAATCTTCTATATTTTATCTTATATATTTATACAAACAATTCAGTTCTGTTTTGGACTGTAGCATTAAATGTGTATAATAAATGTAAAACTTTTTATCTTGTCACTTGTTTGGGTGTCTAAAAACTGCAATATTGCATTTGACCATGTAGAGGCGCGTGACTTAATGCATCTCTCCAGAGCACATATTGAAAAATGCACTTAAGTGCACTTAAGTCAGTGGCAGAATGTGCATGAGGTTCATTTACATGCGACACGCCCATATTTTGGCGTTTCTCCACCCAAAGCGCGAAAATTGCCTAAATACACTTAAACCCCAGACTTAAGCCGATGGGAGAATATGCGCAAGTCAAAAAAGCATGCAGCCATGCGGATTTTTGACTTAAGTGCATGAGAGAATCGACCCCGCAGTGACCACACTAATAATGAACCATGTGCAGAATTATATGCAATTTCCAGCAGGAGGGGATGCCTTGATACTTAAATTGGTTTTCATTCAAGAGGTCTGTCCCCATACTTTTGTACATACAGTGAATGTCGTTTGTTATCTTGCTCAATATTTGTTAAGATTGTTCGGAGAATCTGAAAATGGTTCCGAACTTGCGGCACGTAACAGAAGGAAATGCATCCCGAATCCCGACCAAAGTTTATTATGCAAGTGTGCAAGGATAAATGATCAAAATCAGAAAATAGTATAAATGATTAATTATTACAAGTTATTGTATAATATACTCTGCCTGGCCAAAAGAGTCACCATTTTAATTTAAATCAGCAAATACTTAAGAGCCAATGATTGAATCATTATTACAGCTCAGCAACGTTATGCAGCAATGAAGTGAAGTCAGTTGAGTTCCGGAATCTCCTGAACAGCCAGGTTAATCCCATCAATGGGTTTTTTCTTTCCTAATGGTGCGGGCATATTCTGGGATTATAATGCCAAGATATATTGGCCTTGAGTTGTCAAAGAGTGGTTCAGGGAGCATGAGGAATCATTTTCACACATGAATTGGTCACCACAGAGTCTTGACCTCAACCCCATTGAAAGTCTTTAAGATGTGCAGAAGAATTTTTTACAAAGTGGTTCAACTCACCTGTCATCAATACAAGATCTTGCGGAGAAATTAATGCAAATCTGGATGGAAAAAAATACAGAGATGTTGCATAAGCACATGGAAACAATGCATTGGCGAATGTGTACTGTAATCAAAGCTAAATATTAAAGTCTGCCACTTATTTTTGGCCTAGCAGTGTATTAAAAACTTTTCTTTACTTATGTTTCCTGACCTCATGCGTGTAAGAAGATACCTGGAACGGCTGTCATGCCTCTCACTCGTCGACTTCAGGCTTTGCTCAGAAGATGATTCCCAGTGTTTCCAGTCAATTAGAAATGCTTTTATATTGCCCCCCAGCTTCTGTGGGACACTGACAACCACACCCATGCTCGTTTACCTTAAAAGCCTGCGTGCATCTGTTCTGAGTGATACTGGGGGGCTAAAGCAGAGCGCAGACCTCTGGGGGGGTGGGGG
>JABFEB020000124.1:22358437-22377955 GCA_019775895.2 Stomatorhinus ivindoensis
CATCACTACCCAATTCAACCATAGGTGCAGAGACAGAATCAACTTTGACAAATCATGCTATGAGTACACCAGAAGGAGCATCAGAAAGCCCACAAGAACCAACTACATCTTCTCCCCAAGCAGTCAGTCATTCCACACAATTTTCAATGCCAAGCTCTGTGATTACTAGAGAATCACTGACGTCAACTTTAAACATCGAATCAAACTCACCAGAAACTACCATGACTACCAAGCAGGTTTCAACAGAAAGAACGGAGATGACCACAGAAAGTGAAACAGAAGAACCTGTGGTCTCTACATCAGGAACACAAAACATGACATCACTACCAAATTCGACCATAGGTGCAAAAACAGAATCAACCTTGACAAATCATGTTATGAGTACACTAGAAGGATCATCAGAAAGTCCACAAGAACCTACTACATCCTCTCCCCAAGCAGTCAGTCATTCCACACAATTTTCAATGCCAAGCTCTGCGATTACTAGAGAATCATTGACGTCAACTTTAAACATCGAATCAAGCTTATCAGAAATTACCATTACTACCAAACAGGTTTCAACAGAAAGAACGGAGATGACCACAGAAAGTGAAACAGAAGAACCTGTGGTTTCTACATCAGAAACACAAAAGATGACATCACTACCCAATTCAACCATCGTTGCAAATACAAAATCAACTTTCACAAATAATGCTATGAGTACACCAGAAGGATCATCAGAAAGTCCACAAGAACCAACTATATCTTCTCCGCAAGCAGTCAGTCATTCCACACAATTTTCAATGCCAGACTCTGCGATTACTAGAGAATCACTGATGTCAACTTTAAAGATCGAATCAAGCTCACCGGAAATTAAGATTACTAACGAACAGGTTTCAACAGAAAGAACGGAGATGACCACGGAAGGTGAAACAAAAGTACCCGTGGTCTCTACATCAGAAACACAAAAAATGACATCACTACCAAGTTCACCCATAAGTGCAAAGACAGAATCAACTTTGACAAATCATGCTATGAGTACACCAGAAGGATCATCAGAAAGTCCACAAGAACCAACTACATCTTCTCCCCAAGCAATCAGTCATTCCACACAATTTTCAATTCCAAACTCTGCGATTACTGGAGAATCACTGACGTCAGCTTTAAACATAGAATCAAGCTCACCTGAAATTACCGTGACTAACGAACACATTTCAACAGAAAGAACTGAGAAGACCACAGAAGGTGAAACAGCAGAACCTGTAACTAGAGAATCTCTGACATCCCATTTAACAGTACAAACCATTTCACCTGAAATAACCACAACCAATGGACATGTTTCCAGAGAAACAACAAATAACCTTGAACAATATACGCACAGCACCACGGAATCAGCATACACTTTTTTAAAATCAATTCAAACAGTATCTTCCACAGATTTACCCTCAAACATAACTACAGCAACAGACAAAATGAATGCCTCAATGCAAAGCACAACAGCTTCTAAACCAAGTGTAACGGAAGTTTTATCTTCTATGTCACAGTTTCCCCCATCATCATCATCTGGTGTTACCATTTCTTCAAATGCAGACCTATCCACCAAAATGCATACTACAGAAGTGCACCATTTAACATTATCCAGCCAAACTACAGCATTTCATGTTTTAACGACAAACCAGAGAAGTGTGGCGCCCACCAGCCATTCATCAACAATTTCTAGTCTTTTTTCCTCAACTCAGAGTACTACATTAAACTGCACTGCAGAGGACTGTAGGTGTGATGGGGCTCCTTGTCTTTTCAATGTCACTTCAAATGACTGCAAGTGTCAATGCAACAATTCCACTTTTGGGAATCGCTGTGAACTTGGGGCAAACAATATTCCAGTCATCATCGGTAAGTGCTTCCTTTTCATTAGTGCTTTTTCAAATTCATTTCAAATTGATTTTTCAGAATACCGCTGTGATAGCCTGATATCTGAAAGAGCTCCAGTTAGTTCAGTGACTACGGAATGTTGCCTAGATGACAAGTATTGTCTTATGAAGGATGTTACATTTCTTTTATATAAATGTTGCCTTGATATTTTAAACGCATTGGTTCAACATTTTTCTGTTAATAATTACAGGTGTAACACCCACTAGAAAAGTCAACATCTCTTTGAGAATTATGAAGAATTTCGATCTGTCTTTTAAAAACCTGATGTCCACCGAATCACAAAACTTTATCAACATAATAATTAATGAGGTATGAAATATTAATCGGATTATTTGAAAATGTGACTAATACAAATCTAAAAAGCTTTCTGTCACTGTGAAATATGTAAACAGCTGAAAAATATCAATTCATCCATTTAATTAAGAGTCTTTGTAACAATTTACATGAAGTGCACCTGCATAATGCATTTACGTTGCATTCATAGAACATTAATAAGCAGCATGTAAGTATACCTTTATGAAATATTTACGTGCAACTTATTAACATTCCATGAATGCATTACAAATGCATTATGAAGGTGCAATTAATATTCTATGAACGTATATTAAATGCATTATGCAGGTGCACTTCATGTAAAGTGTGACTAAATCTTTTCTAACCATACATAATTTGTTTTGGCAGCTGGAATTTCTCTGTAAAGGGGCCAACCCTGAAAATTTCATGGATGTGAAAATCATCGACTTGAGGTTAGTTTCATTAATACAACCTGTTAACCACGGATATGTGTTTTTCTTAGATTTTACAATTAATATAATTTCCTTCACAGGAATGGAAGTATCATTGCAGAAACTGTTGCCCAATATAGCTACCCCAACAATCAGTCACAAATTAACTTCCTGAACAATGACCTAGTGTCAACACTCGAGGCTATTTTTAACAACACAGACAGCTTTAAAAATCTGAGTCAAGCCCTCGGGGGAGTTGCTGCTAACGTGATCAATATCTACCCTCAACCTCCAGTGATACTGAGTAAGTTGTCAGCGGTCCATATAAAATTTTATTTCCCACATAGAAATACCTGAATTTTTTATTAGAAAGACTTTCTGGAAGAACATATAACCATAAATGTTGAATGACGCAACAACAAGAAGAATAGTGTGTCTGTTACTTCAAGCTAATGTTGAAGATGCCCTGGATGACTTTTTTCCTATTTAGGTATAAAGGACTTGAAGCCCTTCGTTAGCTGTGATGTGGGCTTTGCCAATTACACACCAGAGATCATTGACGGAAGCTGGCAATGTGTTAGCCCTTGTGTGAATATCCCCGATTACTGCCACCAGCAGGGGGAGTGCTTCAACGCCAAGACCGGGCCAATTTGCAAGTAAGGACACTGTTCTGACTAAACGTCCTACTTTATCAAAACAACCTACCATAGTGCTAATCGATAGCCCTAACCCTAACTTTTACCCTACTCCCCCCCCCCCCCCCAAAAAACCCAAAACCCTTACCTTAACCCTAACCCCTAAAACCCAACCCCAATCCCAAAACGGTGGAACTGCACATGCGCAGAAAGGCTCGATAGCATGTCTCGATAGGTAGGATGTTTTGTCAGAACAACACCTTGTTTTCTATTAGAATGCTTTTTTTCGACTAAACTAATCATACAATTGAAATAGATAACTGGTTTATTTTGGTTATACGTTCTTAATGTATTAATTTGTAAAACTAATATTGAAGTAAACCATGTAAAAAAAAGTTTTTAAAAAATCAGCATAAAAACATGTTACATTTATGGAAAATGAGCACAGATCATATGTGCTACTGATGCACTTAAAAGGGTACGGAAGTCCTCAATAAGCATGCGCACAATGTCTCTTCTTCCCTGATTCAAAAGTTGCATGTCAAAATAATTCCGTGATAAAATCCACTCCCATCTTTCCTGCCATAGGTGCTTTGAACCACAGCTGGGTCAATTCTATGGGGCGCAGTGCCAGTTTTACCGGCGGACTGCCCAGTTTTACGGCGTGCTCTTCGGGGTACTTGTATCTGGATTGTTTTTACTACTCGTTATTGGCACGGTCACTGGAATTTATTGGAAAAGGAAGAGAAAGACAAGATTCTGGTGGGTCCAGCAGAACGTAGACAACAGTAATGCAATCGGGAAAATGTTGTTTAATCGCAATAAATATTTCTTAAATTGCATTTAGGGATGCCAGCAAATTGGGTGTAAGAAGACGATCATCAGTGAAAGAGGAGTCTTTCCGGTTCCACCAAGACTATACCTGATTCCTCGATGCCTGAGTATGATTTTAATGTGACTTGGGGGAAAATCAGGCAGAGTACACGCATATTAATTTCTTTAGTATTTACAATATAAGGTTTCCATGATCCAGTACTCATTAAGTGGTTTAAAAGATATATGTAGGCTTATGTATAAAGTGCTAATTAAAAACGCAAATAATAACTGTTTTCTACACGCGGAAATGTTACTATTCATGAAGTTTATAAAACGACAATTTGCAAGTGTTTTAACTTGTGTTACATAAATTGATGTTTAAAGACGTTACTGCCTTTCGTCTTCATTTCCCACAACCAGACTTCATCGGATGGTCAGTCGCATTATAACTTGAACAGCATAAAGAGACTTAAATGTGAAAAAATATTCTTTAAAATGGTAAAACAAGCATTTTATGAATCTGAATGTATTTTACAGTGTATTTAATAAGGTATATTGAAACGCACAGTTCTGCAAGCTTTTGAAAACGTTTATAAGAATAGCGTTCACATGAAATATAAGAATACGCATGGTGTAGTTTTGAGCTTCTGCCGCCTGATGGCGCTCACTACTTGCATGTCGAAACGATCAGAAATCATTTTTTCATTTAAAACGTTAAAGAGAACATTCAAATCAATGGCTCTTTTACGGAACTTTCTATGAAAATAGAAATAAAACTCCATTTGCTTGTTCCTTGTCATGATTTCTAATCAGTCTGTTGCAATCAGCTGTCAATAACAATAATAATCATCAACACCGTAATACATATATGCATATATAAATACATCGCATGTCACTTAGAAGATACACGTGTATTTTAGCTTGGACATAGATTGTTGTGATATATGCATGTTGTCTGCTGTTTTTATCTGTTCCATAAAATGTGGACCGTCTGGCAGGGAACTGGGAGGGAACAAAAAATTGGGGTCCCTAAGAAACGGTTTGGGAAACATCGCGCTACAGCAATCCTGTTTAACAATATTTCTCAAGCTTGCAGCAGCAGAAGGCACATTCCCCTGAGACGTGAAACAGCAGTCTTAAAACGTTTGTCTTCCCTTTCACCTTTGATCTACACAGCCCATTCCACTTTTTGAGTAATAATAGTTGTTTCAGCCATAGAACTCTGTCTGGTGCCGTCTGACACAGTTATCATTGGTTTCTTGGCAACCTCAATCACCATTGAGTTTCTTGCTCGGTCATTCAGTTTTGGGATTATGGCAATACTTAAGCAGGTTATGGGTGGTATCTTATATTTTCCACTGCATAAAGGTCCACTTGACTGTGCTCCGATGGAAGCCTCAGAAATCTTTTTATACCATGACGATCTCTGAGCCTGGATCTTTGCTTTAAATGCTTGACCCAACAATAAGGTCTTACAAAGCAGGTGAATTGGCAGACTGGGTCAGTTTCAAGGAAACCAGATGCCCCTGAGAGAATAATTTTGGGGCTTTTGGGGGCAGAGTATTTATTGCGCCAATGACTCAAAAACCGTGCGACACAAAGTCAGGCTAAAGCTGGGGAATCCAGTCCTAAGAGGCCGGAAGGATCTCTTTGGGTTTCCATGGTGTACCAGGTGATTAACTAAAGTGATTATTTGGTTGAGAAAGAACATCACCTGGTTACTCCAAGCAAAGGAAGATGGTCAAAACTGGGACCTGGGAAAATGCATTACAGTGTTCCTCTTTTCAAAAATCGAACGTTATATTGTAAAACTATACGTAGACCAGAAATTATGTGAAAAGATAAACCGTCTGCTACCTTCACCTCATACACAACAGAATCTCAAAACAGCACTCCAGGCTACATCGGCCTTATTTGTTTTTATGTACTTTTTTTTTTGGATCACTCCCCTAAGAGACGTGAGTAGCAGGACAGCCCCTTGTCACCGTTGCCATGGCTACAGCCCACGCACTCTTCCTGGGTTGTCACGCTCAGTCGTTCACCTGAGAGAGGGCGGGGCCAGCGTGGCCGTGGTTAATGTGGAGCCAGGAGATTGCCAGAGGGTTGTTCTCATGAAAGGGCAAAAGAAGAATCAATGCTTTTAAAAACTGAGTCAGCAGTGTGGCGAGTTTTATCAAGCACTATGTCCTTCCTGTAGATAAAATTACCACTTTAATTTCTCACGTGCTTTGGGGTGTTTATTATTAATCAGTGCATGCAAATAGTTGTTTTTTCATTTGTACGTGTCACCACACCCTATTACATGATTCGTGGGCTACTGTGTGACCTATATGTCTATATTACATCTATATGACCCATATGTCTATATTACATCTATATAACCTATATGTCTATATTACATCTATATAACCTATATGTCTTATGGAGCTCAAAAGGCGGTTATAGGTTAGAATCCCTGGTTTGTGTGTGGAATTACATTTTGGACACATCTCACTGTGGATTTAAGTTAGATGCTTCACTTTGGCTACTTTAAAGTGATTCTCGGCAAAGTGTAAGATGTGTGTTGCATCAGCACTTAATGTGCCGTGTGATTATTCACATTTAGGTTAGGGTGACTGGCTTGGCAGCTCAGAAATGTCTGTGACTGTGTAGCCATCACAGACATTGGGGACAATTTGTGGTTTTCAACAATACCCAACATCTGGAATATACTATGTAAACATTGACTGTACAAGAAAGAGTACAGGCATAGGACACAAAGTTAAATCCAAATCTAGCTTATTCAGTAAATTCCATGGGTCAGTAACACTGGCTGTTGCCTCATTTAAGCAAACAACCGGCTCTCAGAGGCGTTTTATTGTTTAGGAGCAAACATTTCAGAGGTGAAATTCTTTTTCTCCAATCAGGTTAGTGTCACCTCACCTCTGAGTAATGCCCAGAAACAGAGATGTAAGAAAGGATGGTCTATGTTTGCAATACGAGGGAAATTATTTTAACAAGAGCAATAGGTATCTACAAGTTACACAAATTTAGTTTGAGAGTGTGCCTCTGAAGTGCCAGTTTTTTAAAGTGATATTAGGCTCAGTAATGAGTTAAATACTTAAGAGACTTCCCAGTCCTAGGTTACTCGTGCTCTGTCTGCATTTGGTGCCTGTATTATTATACCAGTTCTCTTCTAAATTTGAAAGCAGGACATTAAACATTATCTGTTTTTTTATTGATTTATTTTACTCATGGGTGATCCACCTGGCAGTGGATTTAATCACAGAATTATTTTGACGTGGCAGCAATGCATAGTATTAAAGCAACAGATGTCCTTGTGTAGAGGTGAATAGTTCAGGTCCAGAAAGTAGAATCCAGCTGGTTGGTTTTATGTGGCAGATAAAAATGATAATGTTTGTGATTTAAGTTCGCAAACACTGCCGAACAAGTCGGTGGACTAATGAGGGCACAATTTCAAAGTGGAACAGCAGTGTCGGTTTGGGAGTGTAAATGAGTCACCACAGATTGAGTTAATCTTGAGTAATGACAGAATGAGGCACACGCTATGCGTCTGGCTCCACTTTCCAAGGGTCCGTCGCCTCACAGAAGACCGAGCGCAGCCTCCTGCTTTACCAACCTGCTTGTAGTCCTGTGTGCCCGTCATAATTGGCACGCAGGAAGCAGGAAGTGACGCTTTTCAGGACACCGTTTGCCAGTCTCTACCAATCTCTTTTTTGGAAAAAACCCAGGTGTAATGATGTAATACTTGGGCAGGGCTGGAACGGAAATACTCACAATACATATCATGTTGGAACAATAAACTTTACTGTCACGGGTAGAGCACGCTAAATATGAGTATTCTTGGTATACTCAGACTCACTCATAAATAAGTCATTTTATTATTTCTTTCTCAAGATTATAGACAGAATATTAAGTACAACATTCTTCAATACAACATGACTTCTGTAAAATACTGTACACATTACGTACTGTAATATCAGTGCATTTTCTACTACCACAAAGAATGTCAAATTCTTAAACGTGCCTTCATTTAGTTTTTCAATAAGACAGAGACAGTTCAAAATGAAATCATTCACAATGTCATATATATATATATATATTAGTTTTCTAATGTAAACAGTTTTCTGGTATTCTGACAAAAAAATAAGACATGGTATTTGCACAGTGAGTGATCTTTTTATAATATGGTGCATGTCAGGATGATAAAAAAAAAAAAAAAACATTCTAAATTTACACGCCACTGGTGTGTTCAAGACCCTCCATAACACAAAACTTAAAATCCAATGTAACATATTTGAAATCCAGGTTATACCATCTACGGTGTTGTTCAGCAGAAAGGTATGATTAAGCATGGTAAGCTGTCCTGCAGTGTCGCAACAGACCTCAGCGAGTTTTGGTTGCTAGAATATTCCAATATGAGAGCAGCTGCGAGGACCAAACAGCCAGGGATGCCTCTCAAAGCTGCCCTCCCAATACAACGATCTTCAACCAAGCAAGCAAGAACTTTGGCAGACCAGAACCAAGTATTATGTAAAGTCTTCTGTGAAAGACCCATGAAAACAGATACCCTGAAAGTGAGTTGAAGGCTCCTCAAAGCCATGAGCAGAGTAGCATGCTGCAATTCTTCAGTCATAAGCTGGTGTAGCTTTAGTTCTCTGTATGGGCTTCCTGCATTAGATACCAATGTCACCACACTTAGCAACCAAAAAAAAAAAAAAAAAAAAAAAACGTATTTGCAAGTTTGTGTAAGCAGCCTTGGGGGTAAAGTAGGGTAGATTTTGGTGTGTTTATCTTTGGCCTGTAACTGATCCAATCATTGGATCAAGGTTGTTGATCCCTTCACTTCAGGACAACGTGAACAAATAACAGATACAGATTAGGTGTGGGATGGAAGGTGTTTGTTGGCTGTCTGCGCTGTGGGCTAAAACTGGTTGGGCCTGGTCTGAGCAATCTGCTCAGGGACTGTCTGAAAATTCACCTCCCGAGGTTTTAGTTAATACAAGACCACGAAAAAGAATAAAACAGCACTTCGAATAAATAGCAATTAAGGGATTCTTAAGATCTATTTGGGACAAAACTAGAGTCCCGTTTCTGACAGCTAGACCAAAACATACAACAGCTTTCTGAAGCAAGACTGGTATGTTTCACATTTAGAAACGGTAGTTTTCACTGATCAGAAGCCAGATGAACTGTGGAAATCCTCCTTCATTTTTAAAATGTTTGGGGTGTGCTATTGTGCTTTCTAACACCAGAGGGGTGCACACACAAAACACCAGTGACTACACTGACGCACTTCAAACAGCACGTACACTCCTGCCCAGGACAAGCATCAGACAAACTCACTGTCCTTCCGTGCCTCACGCCAATACACTGCAACATTCTCACGATACCTTGCACGCACTCGCACGCATGCACGCACGCCTGCACGCATGCACTCTTCTGTAAAGAGGAGATGACACATGGCTAAACAGCTCTGGGGGGGGGGAAACTACAATATAGTCATTTTAAAATCACAAAAAGATCAGCTCTCCAAAAGGACTTGCAAATGGATGCTACGTTTCCAAGGACATGTGCAACCAATAGGGAAAAATGGCAAAAAAATCCTTCATAATCCTTTTCAGAAATCTTGGTCTGTGCACAGTCTCTACAACCACATCATATATATATTTTTTTAAATTGTTGCTCTATCCCATTTTGGGTCACGTTTGAAAATAACAGCAACATGCACCTATAGTCAATAGCTTACTGCAAAAAAACAAAAAACACTGAATTACAGGAGGTAAAAGACCAGCTCATACCAAGACACTATCATGTCCTATATATTAATAACAATAAGTGACAAGTTACAGTAATATTATCAAAAATAATTTTTAGTCAATATCCCACAAAAGACAGTGTTGAGTAGATGTACTAAAGATGTACAAAACAAGCCAGTTTTGATACGAAGAAAGAAATCTGCAGGAGCCAGGCCAGTCTGCCGCTCGCTTTTGAACCCCGGGACGAGAGCAGCGAGCGAGCAGCACGTCAAATGAACCCAGGGGGCGCTGCTGCATTACTGGTGGACGTTCACCCCCATCGCACTCTGATCGCACTGACATCACATTCACACGAAGTCCAAGGGCAGCTTAGTTTTGGCCAGACAGTCACCTTCCAGGCCAGAGGCCCCATCATGGACGGCATCACTGTCCGTCTCCCTGAGAAACTTCTCCAGCTTATCCAGGTAGGCGGGCCGCTGGGGCAGGAGGAAGTAATGTGTGGTGCTGGCCTTCCGGCCATTTTCCATGATGGGCAGGATGCAGGGGGAGCCCTCGCTGTGCTGTCTCTGCAGGGCCCGGCTCACGTATTTGGGGTCGGGGGCAAAGCTCTGGGTGGGAGGCATCACGCCGTTGAGGTACATGGGGAGGCTCTTGGGGCTGGGGGTGCGAGATCCGCCGCTGGACAAGGGTTCACGGGGAGGCACCTTGGGGGGCCGGTCGTCGTCGCTGCAGCCGCCGGAAGACACTTCTGCTGACCAACGGCGACAGGACTCGGAGGACTTGAATGGGCGTGGAGGCAGAGGCACGCGGGGGGGCACCTCTGGCTTGCCCTGGGCGTGGGCAGCATGCGGCTGGCCGGACAGCCGGGAGGCCGGCTTGTTGAAGGAGCCCGCTGGGCCCGAGTGGGAACGATGGAGGCGTCGCTGGGGCTTTGGTCCATCGAGCACGGCCAGCTGCTCCGGTTCTGGAGCGGGTTCCAGTTCGGGCTCCAGGACGGAAGACCCCCCAGGGCCATCAAAGTAGGCATAGTTGATCTGGCCACATCCCCTGTAGCTGCGACGGCCCGGTGCGCCGTACCGAAAGGCCGAGGACTTGGGGCCGGCGTCTGGTACGAGGCAGCGACTGTCGTCGGCACTGGTGAAGAACTCTACTTCACTGTCCGCAACCTGGTCCAGACCCGCAGATCCCGGGAGCGGCGGGAGGGGCCGGGTGCCGCGCGCTGGCGTGTGAGGGGGGGTACGCTCATACACCGACAGGCGCTGGAAGAAGGGCACCACCTGGTCGGCATCACTGGGGCTGGATGTTTCCACTCCGCCTGGCAGAATTATCTTCAGGGGGTGCGACTTCCTGGACAGTAAGCGCTGAGCCCCAGAGCTGTGTTTGTGAGGGAGGGGGCGCTGTCCTGTGCAGGAGCAGAAAGGACTCACAAGTCAGACTATATGAGACAACCCAGCACAACAGGTGACACTGAACATTGAGCTTAGTCTCAGACTGAACACCTCTGAGACCTAAAGGACAGATCGACCGACTGGCTGGCCGACATCACACTGGAGTAGCGACTGTGAGGGGCCACACATGGGAGGGGGCACAGATACACCTCAGCAGGTTAGAGGAACTGCCCTCAGGCCGCTGGAGGAGGAGGGGGGGGGGGGGATTCTTCCAGGGCTAAAATTAGAGCAGGGCAGGACTCACAAGGGCCTGGCAGTGGGACAGATAACACAGCGTCACTTCTGTTGACTCGCAGGCACACACCCAGGAGGGGTGCACACTGTAGGGAATGCACGACGAGGGACAGAGGGGTGTGCGTGTGTGCACGTGCGTGTGCGTGAGTACTCACTCTCTGGTCCTGTAGCAGCAGGGCTCAGCTGATGCACCCGGAGGCTGTACTCCATCGCCGTGGCGTCCAGGCTGAAGTACAAACTGAGACAGCAGATACCGGCCGAGTTAGCGAACCCCAGCGGCGCACTGCGCAGTGCGGCCAAGGCACCGGGGCGAGGCGCAGTGAGGTGCTCACTTGTCCAAGTCGTGGCGCTGACTCCAGGACGCTTTGGCCCCAGCCATGTCCCGCAGATGGAGGCTCCCCGAGGCCAGGTGGATCTCCTGTGCAGCAAGGCCGGCGGTGGACATTGTCCAGCCGCGCTCAGGTCACGTTCAAACCACGGGACGCTGCGCTCCTATCGGGCACCCAGCATGCCTAGACGGGAGGAGGGATGCAGGGTTCAGAGAAAGGCCAGAGCGACACACAGGGCTGCATGACATCAACCTGCTTGGGATACAGCAAAGTGAACGGAAACATCTCAGGTTAAACCAGACAGAAGCAACCGGAATTCGCCGTGAAATGTCATCTGTTGCAGATTCTGCCAAACTTGAAATGTGACCTTGAAGCCACAGCCCAGCTGTGATGCGAGTGATGCGGTATCGCCATTACATAACTTTATGGCCATTTTAAGATTAAAACCGGCGTCATTAAGAAGATCCAGTTGATATGAGCAGCACTGACATCCCACGCAGCTTGAAGAAGCCTGAGGATTTCCATCACGTATGACAGCTACCCCACAGTTTCTCCAGAGAGTTCAGAAATGGTGACACTGCCAGTGATCTACACCTGTCACTTATTAAAGTTGAACTATTGGTGAGAAGAGAAGCGGCAGGTGCCTGCATCAGGCATGAGGGTATGCTGTCATTTATCTGTTAGCATCTCCTTTATAAAGTAAAAGGACTCGATTTGCTGGGTGAAGACCAGGACAGCTATGTTACTGCTGATGCAAATGTTAGGGAACCTATACAGGGTGAGTTTAATAGCTCATCCAGCTGTTTATCTGGTCGTTTCCAAAGCCAAGCAATACCAGAATGAGCAGCATTTGAAACTTAATACTTATGCAAGTATGATTTGTTCACACATTTATTCCATTTATAAAACACATCGGTATCTTTAGCAGACATTAACTATGACATGACAAAAACCACACACACACCAAATTATGTTCATTACTGTGACCACTCCAGAAAAGAGACTTATGTGCACTTGTTTAGGGACAACACAGTCCGCAGGGATAAGCATCCATTTTCCTGTCACACTGAGGATCGCGATCGCACACTGGCACGCACACAAACACACACGCATCTTTTCGGTGCTCAAGAAAGATTCCACGAGCCAGGAACGAAATGTTCCCTGCCGTGTCACTGCAATCAATGGCAGACTGTTTGGTGGCCTCTAGTGAAATAGCGGGAGAGAGAGAGAAAGGGCAGAGAACTGTAACTTCGATTACAACACTTAAAAAAAAAAAAGACTCAATATTCCTCTGCATCAAAGATAACGATTAAATCTGCGACTTTATTACAATTCGAGGAGACCTTCTTCAAATGCAAGAAACCAATCATTAATTCCAGCAGCGCATGAATAAGGGGATACGCATAAATGGGGCCGCTTTTATTCATGAATGGCTCTTTGTGCATAAAAACTCTCGCATTCCCCAATTCTGGGAGACCCAGGCGGCTGGCTCCCCAAGGGCCAGAGCTGGAAGACCCAATATTGAACGAAATCGGCCGCATGGGGTGAACTTGAATGCATCGGCCAGGGAAACGCCACATTGCTGCGATTAGCGCACAGTAAATCCCCACGGAGTCAGCCGTCTGTTCAACTCAGACCGTGTCCACGTCGGCCAGAGCCGGGGAAGGAACCGTCTTTGCCTTCGCAACAGGTGCAAAAACAGATCTGAGCCCGGGAACCACAGTTCTCCAGCCGGGAGGCCAGATTTACGGACAGCCGACATATGCATCTTAATAGCAAATGCTTTAAACCTGCCTTTAATCTCGATGCATTTCGTTAAGCCTGTAGTGTGTGAAAACGTTTATGTTTGAAGTGCTTCGCATGTACAAATTCAATACACATTACAAAAGGGCCTGCCAGTAAGATTCCCATAACTGAATGGAAAGGGTTACCATTTATCATAAATCGCAATTGCGCTAAATTTAGCCTTAAAATGACAGCTTTGGACAGGCACACGTGGCTGCTAGTAAATCTGAATGAAAACTCTACATGTATTTAATTAAAATATTACAGAGACGAGAGCACAATATTTACACACGAACTCATAATCTATGAACCACATTCTTTAATCCGTGTATGTAAATGATACACGCATGGAGCAGGTAATAATATAAACGTACCATTTCAGATTTGCACGTCTGATTAAGAAGAGAAGCAAAACACACTCCGGCTCTTTCTCTCCTACAGCGGTTTCCGAGAAGCAAGACCCGCTGTACCTGCGCCGCGGGGCGCGAACCGGCAACCATGCAGCTGTACCCGACTCACCGACCGAGGAGGTTTTACCGGACCTATGCAGGGTATGTCCCCTAAAAACGGATACAACTACCCCCTCCAATGCTGCTGCCTTGACAAGCGACCTGAAATTAGGCCACAGCATAAAAGAACAGAATAACCGACGTGGGCCCATTATTGTCCATTTGCAGCACATCAACATCTCTGTACGATCAAATTTAAGCCATAAATGACCATACGTTTCTATTATCAATACATAGTTCTGCCATCAATCTCGTATTCACGCGAACAGCCTCGATTACAGAAAAAAAATAATAGGGAAAATCCACAATTTTTACTATAAAACCATGCATTTGCCTTATGATTTAAGTCTTGAAATAAATACTTGTACATCAATGAAAATGCAGTTGGTTGATATAAAAAAAATGCAAAACGTGGGATATCCGAACGATCCGTGTAAGCTATAACACGTTTTAGCCTCGCGCAGCGTTTGTAGCCACAAACGTTCGTACACAATTACATGGCAAGAAAATACTTAAAGCAATCAGTTGCCTATATAACGAGAGTATACTTGGCTGTCGTCATCAAATCACACATATACACAGAAAACAGTCTTTACATTCGCGTTTTATCAATGCTCACCTAAAACAAGCGGACGGTATTTAATGCGCACTCACTATTCCCACGGCCTCCCCCATGTTGCCGTAGACTCTTCCTTGGCTTTCGCGATGTTTAGCCGACTCAGTGTCTCCTGTCAGTTCTGTCAAGCCCCGGTAATACGTGCAATTAAAGGCGCGCTGAGTTTTACTGCTGTACTCCAAACTCCGTATTGCGCAAAACTCATTCACTTCGGGATACGGTTTTGCGATGCTCTTTATAGAGGGATCACAGTGAAAAGGCAAAACTCCGCCCTTAACGCATCTTAAAGACACAGTGCAGTAGGAAGGCTGCTGGAACCAACGCTTCTGCTTAGGATCAGTTGTTACTTCATTGATGGGTCATGAATTTCAAGTTGGTCAGTTGTACGCATGAGAAACGAAATTTTGTGAATGATATTCTTTATCACCCATCTACTTCTTGCTGACTGATTTACACCTGCTGCTGATGTTGATTTCGTGATATAACACACGTCATTGCGGAATTAATCTGGGTCTTCGTCTAGACGCTTAAAAATATGGCGAAGCATGATTTATTTTAACTGTTGAGTTAAATTCTAGTTTGAGATTAACTCCTTTATATATCCTTAATATTCGCAGAACAAATATCTGTATTTCAATTTCCACTCGCATAACAAGATATAGATATAGGTAGGCATACCTTAAATACAAGAGTGACATTTTATACACTTGGGGTCTCATTGAGGGAAATTCGAAATAAAGGTAAGAATATGATACACTTGATGTATTTAAGGTGTAACTTAATTACATATGATGGTGGGATCTCTGGGACTTTTGCGAAAACCTTCCTTAAACTGAAGCCCTAGCTATTACTGAAAAGCTTGCATAACACAAGGCTCTGTTTGCATGTGCAAGGCAGCTTTTGTTTCTGCAAACATTGGTCATATCCATCCATATCCACTGTTTTGCAGCAGTAATGTCAATATATGACTTCATAAGTAAAACCTCAGATGTCTGCTCAATAGCTGCATGTTTATAATGTGCTGTGTGTCTCATTTGCACATTGCTTTGGACAAAAGTGTCTACCTAATAAAATAAATACGAATGTGACACTGTGTTCTCTGTAATGCGACAAGGCAAAAAACATCCACGTTTATTTGGAAAACCCAGTCCTTGGAGGCTCACTGTCACCTGCTTCCACCCCGCACGGCAAATACAACCATCTTTCAGGGACACCCTTTCTCCATAATGGTGACAACTCTAGATTTCTCATCTCGTCGCTCAGAAGTTAACTCAACTGCTTGACATCCTTTTACTAAATATGGTCCCCCTACAGTTACCGCATGCACAACTAAACTAGAACTGTTAACACCAAATGTTTATTTGAGTCTTGCCTGGAGTCAAATAAACACTCACTGTGTTAGATTAGCACTGCCGATATCCTCTGTTAGCATAGCAACAAAGATTACAGCTTTTGGCCAAGTTTCTTTATGTTTGTCCAGTGCATTAAGAAAACATAATTCCTTAAAAAAATACGTGTTTCAAAAATAAAACAAAGGTTTGAATATGAAACAACAAACCACTTACTGTGAAATAATCTCATTCAGAATTGTTACTGGTAGTATTACTTAATCATGTCAAGTCTGTACATTCTTAATATGACTATGGCTTCTGCCACTCCTACATAAAAACATTTCACTGACACTTGTTTTTGTAACAGTCAATTTTCTGAAATCTGGTTAGATAATTTAACTTGCATCACGTAAGCATACTTAAGATTACATCAGGTTGGATATTACCAATGCTTTTATCTATCTGTGAGATCGCAACAGCACGTTTCCAGTTCCTGTCGGGAAATGAGTAAAGATGGAACACACGACTGCAAAAGGAACATTTGTGTAGCCGCAAATTCCTGCAGGCAGCTTTGCCTGGGTACGCGGCGTGCTTTCCCTATTCCCCGCTCATAATTTATAGCTCATCTTTTCTATTCTTCGAGGCCAGATGGAGCAGGCAGCACAACATGCTCTTTCGCGCGCTGCTCCACGGGTGGCACCGCCACGCGGGGCACAACTTTAGACTCGCGCAGAACTCTTCCGCTCTCTTGCAGACTGGCATTAATAGGCACGCGATGCGAGAGAAGAAAGACGGAAAAAACCGGGGCTGTTCCGGTCCAAAATCGCCATGCGATTAAAGTAACTCAGCCATGAACTTTTCTCCTCTGCACGCGTCACAACCTCCGCCCCCGGCTGTTCCGCTGTAGCGCGGCTTCACCGGTTGACGTGATGATGTCAGTGACCACAGGAAGCTCCTTAAAAAGACAGACAGAAGTGAACTTGGAATGGGGGGAGTTGGGAGAGGGGGCGGGAGGGCGGGGCAGCTGACCAGGGGCTGGTCCCAACAGGGAGGGGACTGACCCCATCCACACCACAACTATCATCCGAGAGACTGGACTGATAAATTTTAAGCTGTACGAGCAGAAAAAGAAAGAAAACCATTCAAATATGGTCTCATATTAAAAACAACAACAGGAAAACTCATTCCTTTGTGATGGGACATCTGTTTCCATGAGATACTGAAAAGACAAAAATTATCAAGAACTTCTAGAGAAGTCAGCACTGGGAGTTTTCTCTTCTAAGCTATGCTCCGTGTCAGAAATGATCCCAGCTGTTAGTAAGACTTCCAGCTAGTGAGGTGCGGCAAAAAAGCACCGAACGGAAAGGGACGCATCAGCACTGCGGGGACAGGTTGGTGGCTATCAGACAGCCCTCACCTGCTGACGCAATTACGTTACGCACATTATTTTTAGACCCAGGATCAAAGTTTGCCCAGAGAGATACATGTCAATAAAAACGACTCACATTCCGAGGCTGTAAGATATATGGCATGACAGAAAGCAGTTTGTTCTTGATGGGACATGTATACTTAATACACTGGGTTTATCTCACAAGTCTCTGCTGAGTGATACTAACTTTATGAATGGGAGACGGCAGGAATCTGTGCTGTAGCGCTCTGCTAGGGTTGGCAGTGCCCACACAAACAGCTGCCAGTGACTTAGCATGCGCACGCTCAGCCTGGGCGACGCCCCCTCTTGAGCCGCACCGCTATGGTTTTTGTTCCCGTCCCAGTTGGAGATAATGGCAGCAGAACATCAGAGCGGATGTGCGGCACGGCCTCACGCGTAACCTACGGGGGAGGGCGCTGCAATGAATTTAACATGAGGGGTTCATCTGGGGCTGGACGCCCCCTTCAGGCCAATGTGTCAGACATCTGGATCACGTCCGTCAGTCTGTCTGCCGGGCGGTCTGAGCGTGGTGGTTGGGGAACGGGGGGGGGATGGGTTGGAGGTCAGATTACTTCCTGTTCCTGGGTTTCTGTCAAAGGCAGTTGCTTACCCTACCTTCCCATGTCAGGGGAATTTGTTTTTGCTCTTTCCCTGTTCTGATAGAGGCATTCCCCTAAGTTTTGCTGACTAAAGAACTCAAAATCGTCCACTGAAGTATGTTGGTTTAAAGGTCGCCGCTCATCTCACCTCGAGGAAGGTATTTGTCTCCTTCGGTGAATCAGTCTTGAGCTGGTCTGGTATAATGCAGCTGTAATACATCACGTGATCAGCTAAACGTGAAAGAAATACAATGTTTAGGTAGAACATTCATTCATATAGTCGTAGTTAATCAGGTCTGTGTATGTGCTCCTCTGCCTTGGAACACACAGAACTGCTTGCACTGTAGCAGGAAGCAATTTTTTGCATGGAAGAAAATATAATCGTAGATCATATACTGAGGATCCAGGCTCCCCAGATTTCTGAGTATTGATCACTTCCTCTAGGTTCAGAAGCTGTGAGATTGCAAATTTTCCAAACACACAAAAAAAGATTTACTTGCTTCACTTTTTTAAGCAGTCTGACATTACATGGGACTGGCCAGCCTGCGGGCAGCTCTGACGGGGCAGAGGGGAATCTCCTGGATGCAGGGTACGCGCCTCCTTCCCAACGCTTCAGAGTCATGCCAAGCCACAAGTCACCGGAAATCAGTTCCTGGTTAGCACCCTGTGCTGCATGAGCGGCACGTCGCACGAGTAGCGAGTGCGTGTCCGTCGCTGAGGGCACACGGCCCAGCATGTGATGCAGATTAATGAGCAGCTACGGGAAGCAGGCGGGGGTGTACTGTCTGTGTACACAGTGTGGGCCACTACAAAATATTGTCATAGCGTTTGGAATGCCGTGTCAAGAAAACACAGCTCTGCCCCAAGGGCTGATTTTGTTTAGCTTCAAAGCCCTTTCTCAGGATATGGGGAGGGACTGAGACCCCCCCCCTCCCCCAGCCGACTTTGGAGACACTGCTAATGGGTCAAACACGCTTTAAAAGATCAAGAATTGGGGGGGACACAGTCTGTTTCTAGGTTTACCCTAAAAAAAAATTAACCCCAAATGCTACTTGCTCATTTTTTTGGCGGGGAGGGGGCTGCAATAGTGCCCCTCCGCAGGAATTATTCTAGTAAAATGTCTGAATAAATGAGGTGATGGTCTGGTTAAGTGGTGTGATGTGTAATCCCTGCCTGGCATGATGTGCAATCCCTGCCTGGTGTGATGTCCAATCCCTGCCTGGCGTGATTTCCAATCCCTGCCTGGCATGATGTTCAATCCCTGCCTGGTGTGATGTCCAATCCCTGCCTGGTGTGATGTGCAATCCTTGCCTGACGTGATGTGCAATCCCTGCCTGGTGTGATGTCCAATCCCTGCCTGGTGTGATGTGCAATCCTTGCCCAGAAATAAGG
>JABFEB020000124.1:22428628-22454535 GCA_019775895.2 Stomatorhinus ivindoensis
AGTATGGGTCTGGTTGAAGATGCCAGCATAAACATACTTTAATTCTGAGTGCCATGTTAGTGGCTAAATAAGCTATTCCCTAACCCTCTCCACCACATGGGTTACTAGGCAGATGGCTCTTGGTTGACTCATGACAATAGGGCCTGGGGTCACTGTGACCTCCCTTTGACGATCCCCCTCACCTTGTGCCTCCTTCTCTCTGAGCGCTCCTCCACACCAGCGCACCCTCCACCTCCTGCCACCTGGCCCTCCCTTTGCGAGAAAGGCCGCGTCATGTGGTGGCGTGCCTCCCTAACAGCCACGCAGAGACTTGCCCGGCACGTGTTCACGTCTGCACTCTGGTGTGTATCAGTGACACCATGTGACTTACAAATGCTAATGGGGGATGGGGAATTTTAAATGAAGTGTGGAAAGCTAAAGTGACAATAATTCATCAGTTTCAGTGCAGTAGTCTGGAAGTTTAAATACAGTAACACAGTGACTAATGTAAGTACTCCATTCAGCTGTATTTTTTTTTGCTTAGAATCCTTCTGATATCCATTTACCCCTGATCCAGTGCAGCGCTTTCCTGGGCCTGAGACTATAGCAAGATGCACAGGGCATGAGGTACGGTATCCAGGTCCATCGCAGGCCACCACAAACACACATTAATGCACACCTAACTCATTAGAGACAATCAGCTTTACACATGTCTTTACACTGAAAGAGAATATCACACTACCTGGACAGAATGCACAAAAACATGCAACGTACAAAATCTACATATAGTATATAGCCACAATTTTTATGCTGCCCCCATATATAAAACATATACTTTATTTAATGGCTATAACTAGAAATGTTTATGTCCAGACTTTTGTGTATGACTTAAATATGATCAAAGCTTCAGAACTTTGATCTTTTTCTGCTGCATTCTTCCATTCATTCGAAAGCCATCACAGCTAAGCTGTGTAAAGTATCTCAAAATTCCCACTTTGTGCAGCTGAAACAACAGCCAATCACAGCCAGCCTTCAAGCAAAGGGAGGCCACTGACATATGAGCCGCCGCTTCAATGAGGTCATCCGGACTTGCAGCCAATGGGAGGGCTTTGTCACGAGTACAGGTAGGTGGAAACTTTTTGTGGGTGGGCAGTGTGGAGAAGAGGCTGTAGACGGATGGGCATTACTGGAAATTTCCACAGAGGAGGTTTTGTGGGGTGGGGTAGGGTAGGGAGGGGAGATCGTTAGCAGGCTGGGGAAGGAGGGTTGATGAAGTCTTTCTTCATAGCACCACCTTCTCTCTCTCTCTTTCTGTGAATCTCAAGGAAGGGGCCACAGACGGGTGGGGGCAATTGCATATTCAGGAAATAACACCAATAGCATGCTGGAGACGTGTCAGGTTACCAAAACGAGCCGCCTCCCTCTGCTGGGCCACGGTCGGCCTCCTCTTCTGCGTGGCCCTGCGGCCTGCCTCCTCTTCTGCGTGGCCCTGCGGCCTGCCTCCTCTTCTGCGTGGCCCTGCGGCCTGCCTCCTCTTCTGCGTGGCCCTGCGGCCTGCCTCCTCATGGAGTCACCGCCATCTGTGTCATACGCGCCACACCGTCGCTGATCTTTTCACTCGCTGCAGTCAGGAGCAAAACACGTAGCCTCACAAACCATTTTCTGTGGGTGCTGTTGAATCAAAGAAACACTTTGGATTGATGGAGAGTTAGATCGCACCTCCTCCTGTGGCTCTCCTTTTAGGATCTCCGCAGGGGTTGTAAATAGAGTACAACAGTGCAGTGACTCAACACACTGGGGAATGTCGTTACAAGCTGAGGGTATCGGAGACCAAAGGGGAAACAGCACTAAACCGCCCTTTCAGAGGGATCCCTACTAATTTCTGGATAACTTTTTTATTTGAAGAGGCAAGTGAGGCTTTAAATGTCACCCGCTTATATAACCAGGTATTCATAGCATTATGTGATTTGTATGTTTTTTAAAATATTACCACACAGGGAGTGATTTTTTTTAAACTTGCATACAGCAGATGAATCAGACGAAGTCACCATTGCTCCTTGCACTCCGTTACCATGCACTTGCAGTATGTGAGGCCTGATTGGACGTTTCTGCCCCCTGATTTTCTCTACTGTGTTTGCAGGGCATTTGGGGAATGCCTCAGGGGTTATGTGGCACTCTACCATTTGGAACGAAAGTGCCTAGTCAGACTAGACTGCCAGATTTTTTCGATAACTATGACCCATCACCTTCTAATCCTGACCTCTGACCTCTGACCCTCGTCACTCACTCCAGCTCTTACATTCCACAGGTCAGGTTGCGTATATTTTCAAGGTTAAACTTCAGGTTGTTCGTTCACTGGTGGTCCCCTCAATTACTGTTTAGCAGTTTGGCAGTATTTGCAAGCATATCATTTCATTTAGACGGAAATGACCACTGAAAATATATATACTGTACAATGTATATATATATACAATGACTTTGAACATTAGTGCAAATAGAGTATTATTTTTTCAAGCCTCTATACTTCTTGCTGCAAAACTTCCATTCAATCTCAGTTCATAGAAGGGCAAGTGCCATAGTAAAGTAATCCATTAGTGGCAGCGTCAAATTAGCCACCTTTATGAATGAAACTGTATAATACACAGGCGATATTTAAGGATAACAAGGAGCAGGTCTCATCATATTCTGATACGCTCGTGGCAGTTCTGGCTGACAGAGTCTCCCGTGGGAACCGTTCCCCGCAGGTTCCTCCAGCTGCTTGAGCTTTTTTTGGTTTACGGCTGGATCATCCCCGCGGGCCTCATGGCGCTCTTCCACCACCAAGCCGTCCATGCGGAGCTGGTCCCCGTCTCCCACAACACGGGAGAGCACGACTCGGAGAGCAGTGCCGCGAAGGGGTCCGTGTGCGGCAGCCCGTACATGGAAAGCACTCTTACCCCGTTTCGCAGTAAACGAGCACAGAGGTCTTTGTAATTAAAGTCGTCTTATGGCTTTTTTTTTTTTTTGGTATTTCAGACCTGCCAGAAAAAGTGTTTTCTTAGGTTCATTTACAGTAACTTCACTGGAAAAAAATGTACAATCACTATAAAAGTATTCAGATTTTATGAATGCAATATATTGTGCAAGTAGTTTGGAAACAACTGAATCCTCAGAAAATCTTGCCCAAATCACATGCTGGAGTGGAGCTCCGTTTTTTGCCAGTTCGCTTTGGCAGACGTACTCAAGTTGATTAAACGCTGGACAGAAAACGTTTTGGTCTATGCACTTTTTCCAGAAATTCTCAACAGGATGCAGTGATTCGTTTTCTTATATATTACTTAAGCCTCTCCATTTATTTGGTATCCCTTTCAGTTTATTGCCATAGTGAAAAGTGAATTGTCATCCCAGTTTTGTAAATGTTCAGCAAACATAGTCAGGTTTTCCTGTAGTATCTTCCTCTTCTTTACTCTGTCCATCTTTCCTCTACTCCTCATACTCTCAGCTCCCACTACAGGGAAGCAGACCTTATGCGTGATGCAGCCTCCACCACGCCGGCAGTAGGGGTGTCTCAGCTAGGGGATGTGACGCAGCCTCCACCACGCCGGCTGTAGGGGTGTCTCAGCTAGGGGATGTGATGCAGCCTCCACCACGCCGGCTGTAGGGGTGTCTCAGCTAGGGGATGTGCTTTGGGTCTCTGCCAGCAGTCATATTTCTTATTTATGTCCAGGGCTGTTGGACGGACATGGAGACCCTGGCAGATTATAGGGGGTCCTGAATAATAAAAATTGTGCACTATTCCTCCACGGAGCAAATTCTATTTACTTTGGTGAACCCATCATTCTCCCAAGTGAAACGCCATCCCTTGAGGTGGCCCAGGGTGACATTTTGTCAGGGAGCTAAAAAGTTTTAGGTATTCCTGTGTTAAGGCTATGATCTTCTACTCTATGGTGTCATCTAAGCCGTAACACGGCTTTCCGCATTTTTCCTGAATTGCGGTATTGCACCTCCGGTCTTTTTTTCAGTGTAGGTTTCCTTTCTGTATTTATTACATATTTATCATATTGTTTATTATAGCAGAATTCACTACCTTACACTTCACTGCAAGTTATAGTCTGACTGTAAATGTTACATGTGGCAAATAAAACTCTTCAACGCTTGCTGTTACGTTATTGCAAACTCCATGCTGGCTTGTAGAGCATTTATTATTTTTTTAATTATTACAAATGGACTACTTCTTGACTCCTCTACTTCACTTCTTATAGACAGATTAGTTCCGTGAAGTGTTGCAGATATTGCTGACGCGGTACCTTTTCTCTCATTTTGGCTGCAGCCTTTTCATGACGTCTCTCAAAGCGGAGAGACAGCCTGATGTGGCAACATGGCAAAAACAACAGAGTGACTAAAGAACGGGAGTCAGTATGTGTGGGATTCTGAAACTATGCACAGTGAAGTGCCAGAGAAAAGGATTGAATGCTTAAGACACTGTGTTTATCCACAGTTACATTTACAGTGAAGACAGTGTTACAGCGTCTCTGCTCCCTCCCACTCTCTCCCTACTCAACCCCCCCCACCTCCTATTAAAGAAGCCACCAGCAGGCAGTTTTTGGAAGGGTTCCAGTAACCATGGAAACCAGTAAAGGTAGACGGCTCTCCAGAAGAAGGGTAAAGACAGGAAATGACTTCACAAAGGCACCATCTTTGCGCTCACTTCTCAGCTAAAGCGGGAGAGTAATGCTTGCCAGTGTTTTTTATCTGACCAGCAGACATCTGGCAGAGCCGACACACTGCAAACTCTAGATTACAGCTGCTGGTTCCTGTCCTGTTCACATGGACCTCATTGGCAAAGAGAAAGGCCATTGTACTCACATATCAGAATATGACTCTTTCACAGGCCTTTGCTTAAGCAGACTTAAATGTGGCAGACAAATTTAAAAGGTACATTTTTTCATCCTACCAGATAAACTTGAAATAAAGTACAGAATGCCTCACTGTAGTCATCAAATACTATATGCCAACAATAAGGGCATGTCTAGCCTTATAAAGAGGATATGTCTGAAACTCTATTTAATTCAATTTAGTTTGTAGGTTTTTCACTACATTGTCTCAAAGTCCTGTACAATATCCCTGCCCAAGGGCCCACAACCTGGCAAGGAATAAGAACTTCCTAGAAGGAAGAAACCTTGGGAGGAACCAGCCCATCCATCCATTTTCTGCAACAACATGTCCTATTTAGAGTTTGGGGGAGTGGGTCTGGAGTCTATTCTAGAGGCTAAAGACACTCAAGGCAGGGAGCAACCCAGGATGGGGTGCCAACCCATCCATCGCAGGGCACACTCACACACACACACACACACACACACACACACACACTCACCTATGGTAACTCCAATTAACCTCAGAATGCTTTTGAATTGTGGGGGGGAACCAGTGTACACAGAGGAAACCCCATAATGATGCAGGGAGAACATTCAAACTCCACACACATGGAATCCCGGTGGAGACTCAAACCCAGGTCCCAGAGGTGTGAGAGAGCAGCAGTAACTACTGCACCACCATGCCGTCTCAGCAAAAGAAGGTAAATGAACATAGCGACAAAATCCTAATTTGTACAGTCCAAATTTCCAGTGTAAATGAGGAGGCCAAGCAAGTGATAGCAGGCAGGTGATAGCAGGCAGGGGAGAGCAGGCAGGTGATAGCAGGCAGGTACTGGTGCTGCTTCTGATGGCAGGATGGAAGGTGGTACAGCAGCAGGGCAGGCAGGAGCGGCCATAATCCCAGTTCATCCATATGATACACTTGACTTAATTGCTTCTCAGTCCTGACTCTGCCACATTATATGGTAGACATAGAAAGATCATACTGTCATCCTACCCTCTGCATCCACGGTTGCTGTGTGACCCAGCAACTGAGGACAGACTCCCTGCTCAGCACAAATGTCATACACGTGGTGGGTTTTTAAGAAGCCAATTTAGTGATACTCTATTCTCAACACTACTGCACCTCACAATTATACACATGTGACGTTTCTGAGCACAGGATTTCACTAAGCCCAGGACAGCCGCCTGGGTAGTGGGCACACACGATTTTGTGTAACTGAAAACACTTAAGACTTACTTAATGGGACAAATGGCTGCTAAAAGACGCACAACAGAACGATGAGTAGAATCAAAACTTAAGTGAACAAAAGAAAAACTAAACACATTTCACTTCTAGCCACTAAAAGAAACCAAAAGGCTAAGACTGATTTTAAACAAAGTTTCTGTCTGTGGCTTTCCCTCCGTCTCAGTCCAGCTGGTTCATTTATAACACTGCAAACCCACTTAGTTCGACGAGAGGCAGATGGTCATTAACATTTGAGAGCACACTGCATGGTTTTGAAAGCAATTAGACAACGTCATCAGAGAAACTCCTGCCCGTGCCTCTGGTCTGACCCACCTATACTTACAATTATTCCTGTTTAAACAAAAACACCTACATGAAATATTAACGTTATTATTCTTGTAGTTTATTAATTAGCACAAAGTGTACCTAATTCATAGGGTCATTTGTTTGAAATGAGTTTACATTCATATTCTGCACAGATCCAGCTCATATAAAAATGAAAACTAAAACTAAAATTGTTTATTCATACAACTTTGATAAATGTAGGCCAACAAGGTATTATCAATTGATTGATTCAGGATTGCTGGGAAAGGGTTTCCCCTGTCCCAGATGTAGATGCTCATTCTATTATAGTGAACTTAAGGACTTCAGCAAAATAAAACCAGTATAATTTCGTAAACATGTAAAAAGTTGCCTTACAAAAGGATCCGTTCTTCTTGAGTAATTTTATGATAATGAACAAGACTGAAAGACCATCTAATTCTGAGTGCCAGTCCTGGGTTTCAATACTCTCTCAAAACAAACCCACAATGGGGAAATACAAATAACCGCAACAAGAACGTTTACCGGAAATGAAAGACAGGGGAAACCTTTCTGCCATGACACTACACTGAACATCAGGCTGGTCCAGTCCACAGAACTGAGATCCACTCCTGGTTTTACAGCTAAGTTGGCTGGAACAATGGTTTGGGTTTGGCCCGGAGCAGAACAGGAGCCCACACCATCTGTGATTACTAAGAAGGCCATTGTTACTAAATTTGGTGCATGAGGGTAGATCGGTTCCAAACAGAGAGAGACCATAAAGCAAACCTGGAATTGACTACTGAAAATCACTGCCCCCTACTGGAAGCCTACTTGAAGTACATCAACGTGGAGACAAAAAAGTGTCCCATGGCTCTACATGAAAGTTTGCTTATGATTTTAAGCTACTTTTTAAAAAGAATCCATAGTCAGCAACTCATGTGTTTAATACAGAGATGTGGGTGGAGGCAGTTCTCACCATATATGGTTCAAAGTAAATAAAGTCTAGCAGGAGGAACTGAGATAAGTAGCAGCTCTGACAGAGGACTTCCTGAATGTGTATGGTAACTTTCCAAGTTCATGCACAGGTAGACCACAAGTAAAACAAATTAGCCAACCCATAACAAGGTTTAATTTTTTAATTTTGAGAAAGAAACAAAAGGATAAAAAACAAAAACTAATTTCGAGGAAGATAATCCAGCATTTTTAGTTGTGTCCAAGGGGGGTGGGGATGAAGAGATTAGGCCTTGCAGAGGGTCGGTCCGCATTGTGCTGAATGGAGCAGCTGCATACTCAGACCCATCTGCAACACAATAGCCTGTAAAGAACATGCAAAAGAAACAGTGGCTATAAACAAAGAGGCTGGAGCGAGCTTGCTGTGTTCATCAACTTGGCGGCAGCTTGCAGCCATGTACACGTGTGCGCATGTGCACACCCGCACGCGCGCATACACATACGGGCAGATAAACGGTCAACGTAAGAACCGTACGTGCGGCGTCCGCCGAAGTGCTTCTGAGAACCAGGCTTAAAACTATTTCCTACTCTTTCATTCAAAAGTTCAGAATTCCAGTTAATTATTTACAGAAAAAAGTACCGAGAATGTTGCAGGCTTCGTTTTATATTGGCCTTTAAGTAGCTTAACTATACTTCGTTTCTCATTATAAGCAAGCATAATATATATGCAACAATGAAACTGAGTGAACGCTGTACTTCCAATTCAGCACAGGCAAACAGGTTTTTGTCAAATAATGCTCAGTGCTGGCCACATCAAGAAGTGGTGTTTTAAAGATTTAGCCCTTAGGTCATAACTTGTGACTTGGCACACTACTGTAAAACCCAGTTCAATCTACTTCACATTTACGTTAATGTTTTCTATAAAACTGATTAATCATGCACACTGCTGTTTTTGTCATATGCATTCTTGACACGAAAGGTTCTTAAAAATGCATTAAAATATATAAATTGCATTTGCACCTCATTATCTTGATCTTATGTGGCTAAGAATAGTGGACCTGGTAAAATATACAGTTCTATAAACGTGCATTCAGTATCAACACACCAACTGATTCACAATATACTATTTATAATAAAGGTATTGTCGTATTTCAAAACTGGAGAAGCTCTACCTTCCGCATGGCATACTTCTGTTATGTGGCACTCCCCAAAACTACACAATCTGTATTATTAACCCGAGCATAAACTGCAAATCATTTATGCCTCATAGCCCTTTTGAATTCAAGCCTAAATCAATTTTTCTGCCACATGAAGCTCCGCTTCCCATATAATAGTGTTAAATGGGGAAAGGTATTTAAAAAGCCAAAACCACTTCAACAGTAGAGCATAAAAAGTTGCTCTTGAAGTTAATTCTTTTCTTGCAATTGACTTTAGGTCGGTCAAAGTCCGCTAGCCGCCCTGATATGACATTCATTTAAAGTGATCGGTGAAGAACAGAAATATATTTAACTGGTCGCATCATTTCCCGTCCCCGGCTAAACCTAAAGGAGGAGGGCGTTCCAGGTTATCTTAAAGGGCGTGGCTTAATAAATAGTTCCGAAGGACTGTAACTCGACCCCAAGGTGTAATTCGACACCACCTACTCTCGTTAGCGTGGCGCAAGAAACAAAGGATAAGAAAACGGTCATTTTAATTTACATTTTGAAAATGTGTTTAGAAGCAAAAATCCCCAACATCGCAGGTTAGGAGACTCGTAGAGCCTAGGAGTTCCGTTATGCAGATTTATCGGTAGTTTGCCCCTCGTTTATTACTGTAGAGAGACATTTTATACGACTTTTCATGCCTTTCATACCTTTTCAGGATAGAAATGGTATACATCGAGTAAGACATACATTCACCTGCAGAATTTTATCAGTCACAGTACACCTTTATCCGGTGCGCTGGCCATTGTAAAACGTTAGGTTTCCGATGCTAAAGCCGGTACTCCGAATCCGATGGATCAGAGAAATAAACATCTCTATTACATTCATTTGACAATATTTAAATCTCTTCAAAATACATATGGAATTATAATATATTGTATTTGATTTTTATTATTTTTTTACTTCGACTGAAAGACGTGGTTAGCACATCCAGCCAATTGAAACGAGAGTTGTCGTCCTAGGGTGGAGTCTGCATGCAGGCGGGCGTAATTTGAGAAAATCGACAGCAGCTTCCACCAATAGAAGAGCCAGAAAGGTGTTTAGCTTCGTCTCCTGGACCAATCGCGCGCAACCTCGACCTGCTCTCTTTGAAGCGGCTGCTGTTCAACTCCCAGGTTGAGGATGATTTGCCCTCACTCCTCTTCTTGCCTCCAAATCAGCTACTCTTCGTACAGCTAAGCGGCGGCTGCAGCTGCAGTAACGGAAATAGCTAACCGTAATTTTATTTTTTCTGTCTTGGACGTTTTTCCCATCGGAACCAAGGATGTCTGACACCGTAGTTGATACGACCACTGCTGCCGAGGTCTCACCTAAGGTAAAACCAATTAGTCTTAATATTCACTCGGCACTACCGGTGGTACATTTTTCCATATTTGTTTTTTGATGTGGGAAATGTGCAACTATCCACCTTAATAACGCTTCTGGTTCAGTGGCCAGTAAATGAACTGGACACGTTAATTGGGTAAAAGAGGTTTTTGCGACGATTCTGCAACCCCTGCCTAATAATCTAATACGGTCGTGTTGATACAGCTAGCAGTATACTGTTAGTCCGTTTTGCGCCATGCGGACTGAATCGGAGGGGGGAAAGTACCGGTGTGTCATTCGACAGCGTCACCGTTAGGTAGCGCTGCTAAGGACGGGCGATCGGTAGGAGGTCGTTAGGCATCGCCGCGTATAAGCTGCCGCATTTTGTCCATTTCCTCGTTCGTACGATAGAAACGGCGGCGATCGTCTTAGCGGCTTGCGGTCCGGTATGTGACTGTCAGCCGTTTGGGGGATGGAGAGAAAACGGCGGGAAACCCGCTGCCTCGTAGTCTCCGGCACGCGCCGCCTCGCCGCCGCTTCCGTTTTTTCCTCTCTCTCTGGCGCGCGCACCTCGCGGCCACGTTTTCTTTTGTCTCCCGTCGAGCGCGCGCCGCGAGTTGGCGGATGGCAAATGCGAATATATACGGCGGATTCCCACGCTTTTCACAAATTCTTATATTAAATATGATATACTTTAACCACCACGTTGCACATTCCGTGAGACCTGTTTAGATGACGCGCGGTCGGTCCCATTTGCCTACCAGGTGATTTTTTTAAGTGTGACTATTTTCTACCAGTGAAGAGGAAATGAAAATTTCCACTCCTTCCTCGAATAAATACTACCGCGGATAGTGCGGCCCTAATTTAGTGGAGGGGATTCCGACCACGGCATTAAAAATCCTGTATTTGCGTATTGTAATGGGTAAAGCTTTTTTCTTTAACTCTCCGCCCACAATTCGTTGAATGGCTGTTTTGTTGCAGTCCGCATGTTCGGAAAGAGGTGATGGTGGAAACATTGGCTGCTCAATATTTCCAAACAAGCTTTGGTTGCCGTAGCCCGCTTAACTGGCCTTTTACGTAATCCAAGCTGAAGCCAACTTGCCCCCCCCCTCTCTGCCGGTGCTCAGGAGCTGAAGGAGAAGAAAGAAGTTGCCGAGGAGGTGGAGGAAGCGGAGAAGGAGAACGGCAGCGAAGAAACACCTGCCAATGGAGCAGTATGTATGGCCGCGTCCCCCTTGTAGGCCTCAGGGTCTTTGTCTGCGGAGCTCTCATAGCGCAGGTGTTTGGTCAACCCCTCCCCCTGCTCCTCCTTCCAGCTCTTTGTTTGGTTTGTGAGATGCCACAGATGTGAGTCGAAAAGAGCACTAAGCTGGCCCCGTATTTATTCCATTTGGTTAATTGAACAAGGATGACGTGACCTTACCAGCAGACCCAGCCAGTAGTTTGTCCCCCACCCCCCAGACAACTCATTTGCGCGCACACAGAGCGTAACAACTAAATGGAGGATGTTTTTCTAAAAAAAATTTTTAGAAGACAAATGGTGCTGACCATGATGAGGAAGTCCCTGAGGAGGAGGATGAAGAGGAGGAAGGCAAGTGTTTTTAGTGTTCTAATTACAAGGTTTGATTGTGTGTTTCTCTCTGTTAGTGTCTTACTGTTGAACATCTATTTTGGTCTTAGGAGAGGGAGAGGAGGGTGAGGATGGGGAGGAAGGACCAGAGGGAGAGGCAGACGAACATCCTGTAAAGCGCCCAGCCGATGAGGAGGTGGGTGAAACCAAATTCTTGTTTCTGCTTTACTTCACACCTAAGTGTGCTTATGCTGGGTGGAGGCATTACAAGAATTTTGCTATTAACTTGTGTTTTTTTTCCTTCAACCCAGGAAAAAGTTGAAACGAAAAAGCAGAAGACAGAAAATGGCAGCTCCACAGAAGCCGAAGTGAAAGCTTAATGTCTCAGTTCACCTTCTCCAGTAGCTCTGTCTGCATGGTCATCTTGACCTAGTAGAGTTTGTGCTTTCATATACAAATACTTTTCCTCCCCAGATATCATATTTGCACTGGAGTCCTGAAACATCACAGCCCTTTTTGTTAAATGTTATTTATTGGTCACTGATGGCCAGTTTTAATTACTGCTGCAAAATGGGGGGGCACTCACGAAAAAGGTGCTTTTTCTTTCTACATATCTTCTATCTATGATACAGTTGTGAAGCACATTTTCTACTTTGTTACGTGACCAGCCGATGCTCCTCAAAGCAGCTGTGCCCTTCACACGGTTTCTGACGTTTATGGTGACCTCTCAAAATTCACCTAAGACCAAAGATAAGTTTTAAGAAGGGGGTAATGGGCAGTTGTAACCTTTTGTGTGGTTAAATAGTATGTGCTGCTAGTAGTTAAATCTGTCTGGCTGGTCTGTAGTACAACAGCAGATGGCACGAAAGATTCAGGGGTCCTTACTGTATGTGATGAGGTCGTTAGGCCCACTGAGATAACAAACTCTTGCAGTGTTTATTAACCCCTCTTAAATCTTAAGGATTTGGTCCCTGTTCTGTTTTGTTAAGATTTGCTTTGTACTCTGTACAGAATTTTTTCTTCGTCTTTTTGTTTTAAACCTGGATAACCTGGTTCCTGGGTTCACAAGAGTTCATCCACCGCTGTGCTGGGTTTCCTTGCTTATCCTCTGAATCGATTTTTTTTTTTAACTCTTTTTGGTTGCTTTGACCACTGCTTTGTATATTCTGGTTCTGGATTATAAATAAATCAGTCTTTTTATTTGTGTGTCAAATTTATTACCTATACCTTTTCTTTGGTCGTGTCATGAGATCTCAGTACAACTCTCTCCTTTCATGTTTCCATTGAGGAATTGCTTAAAGCAAAGTTTGATCTAGTGCGGAAGTAAAAGCAGTCTATTTTCAGGAACAGGCCAGAATGAGGATTATAGTGACTGGCAGTCTCGTCTCATCCCAAAAGAATGGAACATGTTGCACTTCATAGGGAAATCTTATAATTTGATTTGCTCAGATAATTTTGGAGTCCTCTGTTAAGACTGGTACTCAGATTTAGCTCTTACCAATACTGGTGATCTGCTAATACTGCCCTCTAATGGTAAGTTATAAAACTACTCCATTTTTTATATAGCTCTAACTACTGAATGGCTACAGAGTGTTTTCCTTATTAGGCAATTAAACCTTCTTGACAATAACCCAAGATAATATCATCTAACATTGCTGTAGTGCCGGAACTTTTCTATTGTCTTCTGCAGTCACTACATAATGTTATCTAAATATCTTCTGGAACTCTCATAAAATAGCCTTAGTGGTGGGAATTTTTTTGTCCTACATTATCTCAGCTACTGGCTTCCGTTTGTGAATGCACCCACTGGGTTTTTTTTTCATGAGAAATACAAATATTTTGGGATTACAGAAAATGAGCATGCTGGTAAAGCAGGAAAACCTCTTTAATGTTATTTTAAGGAAATGATATTTAATGAGATGATTACACTTAAACTCCAAAGCTCCAAGGTATAACTCAAGTTTTTATCTGTATTTTGGACAACAAATCCAAACATCCATTAACCAAAGTAACCATTTACAAGGGAATTTTTTCTGTTGATACACATTCCTGAAGTTGTGCGTGCAGCGGTATGGTGGCACCTGAAGCTCCCGCGTATTGGTGCAGTGAGTCGGCATGTGCTGTAGTGATCAATCTCGTGGAAATACTTTTGCAGTCTAATTCAAGGCCCATAAGAACTCTGCACTCCTGCTAATGACATTTTCCATGTTGGAGTTGACTAGGTTGGAGTTCTTAGCTGGGGGAAACAGTCCGGCGTAATGCCGTAACCAGTTAGAGGGTCGTAAAATCATCAGTGCTCAGAACATCCAATGACCCAAGCAATCTAGAGGTCATAAGCCTTTGTGATCCGATAATTTGTAAAGCTCTTGTCATTTCTGGAAAACTGTTCCAGTCAGCTGTCCACATTGGTGCAACCCATTTTATTTTCAGTGTCACCCACATGCATGCTGTTGTGGATGGTATGACATCCACAAGTTAAAGATTTGCTCAAAGGCATGAAATTGGGCCAAGGACAGCATTAGCCAAGTCCCAAGCTTCAAGAATGTGGCTGCATGCAGACACTAGAATATACACTATATGGACAAAAGTATTGGGACACACCTCTTATTCGTTGAATTCAGGTGTTTCATTCACACCAGTGTGTAAAATCAAGCACCTAGCCATGTAGTCAGGTTTACAAACGTTTGTGAAAGAATGGGTCATTCTGAAGAGCTCAGGGAATTGAATTGTGGTACATAGGATGCCATCTTTGCAAGAAGTCAGTTCATGAAATTTCTTCCTAGCAAGATATTCCATGGTCAATTGTAATTGGTATTATTGCAAAGTGGAAGCATTTAGGGACAACAGAAACTCAGCCATAAAGTCGCAGACCACATAAGGGTCACTGAGTGCTATGGTGCATTGCAACCAACGCTCTGTTGATTCAATTCAATAACTGAGTTACGAACTTCCACTGGCATTAATCCCAGCACAAAATCTGTGTTGTAGGAGCCTCATGGAATGGGCTTCCATGGCCAAGCAGCTGCATGCAAGCCTCACGTCACCAAGCGCAATGCCAAGCGTCAGACGGAGTGGTGTAAAGCACACTGCCACTGGAATCTGGAGCAGTGAAAACGTGTTCTGTAGAGTAAAGAATCACACTTTGCTATCTGGCAGTCTGATGAATGAGTCTGGGTTTAGCAGATGTTAGAAGAACAATACCTGCCTTATTGCATTGTGTCAACTGTAAAGTTTGGTGGAGGAGGGATAATGATATGTGGTTGTTTTTCACGGGTTGGGCTGGGCCCCGGTAGTTCCAGTGAAGGGAACTCTTAATGCTGCAGCATACCGAGACAGTTGGACAACTCTGTGCTTCCAACTTTATGGGAACAGTTTGGGGAAGGCCCTTTTCTGTTCCAGCACGACAAGGTCCATAAAGACATGGTTGGGTGAGCTTGGTGTTAAAGAACTAAACTGACCTGCACTGAGCTCTGACCTGCACCTTTGCGATGAACTGGAAAGGAGATTGCGAACCAGGCCTTTACATCCAACATCAGTGACTGACCTCACAAATGCTCTTCTGAATGAATAGGCAAAACTTCCCACAGACACACCACAAAATGTTTTGGAAAGCCTTCCCAGAAGAGTGGCAGCTGCAAAGGGGGAGCTCCACATTGATGGCTATGGATTTAGAATGGGATGTCATAAACGTTCCTAATGTCCCAGTATTTTTATGTCTATTGCGTACCTCTGGGAATGAAGACACCTTGTGGATATCTTCCCATTCAAATTTCTGAGAGCAAAATCATTCTCGTTAACACATATATATCACATATATATATATATATATATACTGTATATATACATATATACGTATACATATATACACACACACGCATATATATATATATATATATGTATGTACACACACATATGTATATATCAACGAGTAAATTGCATTCTGTAATTACTAGAAAGCTTTTTAATACTAATAATATTAATATTGCTTTTACACCATGGACCTGGAGATGGACGGACATGCTGCCCGCATATTCAGCTTACTCTCTCACAGGCGAATCACAGTGGCAACAAACATCAGACTCCAGAGCCAAAGATCTGAATATGAGAGCAGATGCAGATGTTTGATGCTCATAAGGCATGCATACTCATCAAAAATATGTATGCATACAATGTGTAGCCACAGTTTCACGCACGCTTTTTGCAGACATACAGAATACATGCAAACGCACGCATACACATACATACACACAGAAACAGATGTTTGCCTGCTGGTCCTCTCTTTCCAAAAGAGGATATGTACAATTAGTGGATAGTGGTTCAGAGACATTTTTAAACCATTAACAAATCCTTAAAGGCATTTCAATAAATCTCACAACGACTTAGAGACATTGCCTTTTTTTCAAGATATCTATGTATGACAGTTTAAAGAATGTCTACAACTGAATGAAAGATACCTAAAACAAACCTTTGTCCATTTAAAGGCACCTTGAGATGGACAGGAAGTCGTGTCCAGATCTCTTTAAATAGACAGGAAGTGATTTCAGGACATGTTCTTATCATTTTGAGTGAACACATCTCCAATTACCTTTCCGGTTTCTCTAAATACATGCAAGGCATCCTTAAAATCAGTGTTGCTATTTCACAGGAGATTTTGAAACGGTGTCTCTAAATGATTGTAACAGTGTCTCTAAAATGGTGAACTGGTATCCCTTGGTGACCCTTCTGGTCATAATTTGCTCATCGCAGAAATTACATATACGCTGAGTTAGAAGGAGGCATCCTTAGATGTTCACAAGCAGAGGCTGCACCTCGCTTTGAGGGGCCTCACTCTCAGAGGGGGGCAGCTGATATACGACACAGAGAGAGGAGTAGGCACAGCCCACAAATGCCATCACGCTTGCAAAGTACATTGCGCCCTGGGCCCCGCCCACCAGTGACGTCAGGGGCCCTATTACCACAGAAACCAAGATCTGGGCCAAGAAGTACTGACAGCTGAGGAGGGAGATGTCCACGCCCATTCCACGCCTAGTTCCATCCTCAGATGAGCCACAGAACTGAAAATGAAAGCAAAACTATCAGGCAGCTGCAGAAACCACGTGCTGTCTGCAGTTTGTGTTGAACTCTTCATGAAAATGAAGGAATGTTAACATTTATAATTTCATCATCATATAACTACAGAACATGTGCTAAATCATCTTGTCCTTGCCCAGGTATAAATACATGCTTGTTATGTATAGATATATTTTTGGAGACCTCCTTTTGACTCTCATTTCTATGTCATTGTAAAATATCCCTAACTTCAGAAATATTCAAAATCACAGTTATGAAAGAGCGCCTGTTTTCTTAAGAATTCTTGCATTGTTGGGACACTTGTGCACATACTGGTATTCTCTCTCTCTCTCTCTCACACACTCTCTCTGTCTCTCTGTCCCTCTCTCTCTCTGTCCCTCTCTGTCCGTCTCTCTCTCTCTCACACACAAACACACGTTCAACAGTTGTGTCATACCTGTGGGCTCTGATAATATTCACACAGGAGCGAGTAGGGCAGCGTGCAGAGGGACGAGAAAAGGACACCGTAGGTGACGCACAGGGACAGCACCACGTAGAGGTTGGTAGACAGCGTGGCCAGAGCCGTGCCAAGCCCGAACGCCAGGTAGGCGAAGAAATAGAGCGATCGCAGCGAGAACCGCCCCTCCAGCTTCTCCAGAATGGCTGCAGCGGGGAACACGCGGAAACACGGCTCAGAGCAATTCCGGTCCGCAAGCCACAGACCGACACGTCCTGCTGCTGAAGAACCTTGGATGGTGCTACTGAAATCCACACTGAGATGGTACTTCTGATGCTACTGTCTTCACTGATAAATATTTGTATATTTCAAAACATCCATATTTCTTGACTGGGAGGAGGGAGGTGTCCCAATACTTGGGTACAGTAATGTGGGTACAATGCTCACAGAAAGTCTTGGGATACATGCGTAATTCAGCAAAAATAGTAATATATAAATTTATTGCTTTCATAACAAGAATTATTACTTCAATTACTTATTTACAAAGATGGATCTCACATTCAAAATAACTGAAAGCTTTAAAGTAAAACATTTGCTTCAAATACTAATAAATTTAAACCCAAATTATAGTTGTAAAAAAGTTGTTAAAAAGTTCATTGACACCAATCATTGGGTGTTTTTTAATCAGTGACACCTTTGCAAAAATAAAAATATATATTTTTGTCTTTATTATCCCTTTGGGAGCCAGTGACTACAATTGCAATTAATGGCAAGAACGGACATGAGTGATTCAGTCAAAAAAATTATGACAATTAAAAGAAAACGTCTGTGCAGGACAAACAGCTCTGGAAAAAATGAAGAGACCACAGCACGATTTTTTCTCTCACTTACCTCTGTATTTAAGCGTGCATGTCTGTGAATAATATATATATATTATATGTATTCCGATTTATGAGGAACTCTCGAATAAGTTAACGGTCATCTCTGGCATTAGAAAGTCACTTCTGCCCTCTATCTGTCTGGTTTTTGTGTCTCCTGCTTCACCTGGTTCTTCTGTTCTGCTGCCTTAGAAACACTGAGTCTGGAAGCATCCCGCTGCTCAGTGTAGTCTTCTGCCAGCAGAACCAGGATTAAACCAGGATTTAAAAGTGCAGATTCTTATTAAATATAGAGTGGTCTCTCATTTTTTTCCTGAAGCTGTATGTGCAGATATGTTAAACACTGCTTGTCAACAGACGTTTGTTATGAAGCCAATAAATTTGCAACATTATTACAGAATTAGCAGGCGAGTCAAGACTCTCTGTGAGCGTTGTGTTTGTGTGGAGCTTACCTGAATAAAAAGCAGCACTGAATGCATAGATGCACATCCCCCAGCAGCCCATGGTGACCCCAGTGTTGTACAGCCTGTAGGCCTCAGAGCCTTGGGGGGCTTTGGGGTCTCCCCCAAACACGGCCTCCCCCATGAAGTCTGTGTAGAACAGCAGCATTCCCTCGAAGGAGAGCCAGCCTGCAGGCATGCAGACAAACACACACTCAGGTTCCACAAGAATCTTCAGATACACTACGCATTCACGCGATTTCATTTTCCAAGCTAACCCAAAAAGTGGTTGGTGCAGAGACTGCGCAGCGATGGGGGCATCCTGTAGATGGCGACACAGAGCAGCTTCATGGAGAGTTGAGTGTCGGTGGTGTCCGTAGCCTCACTCAGGTCGCTGTCATATCGCATCCCGTCCAGGAGTATGTTTGCCACCTGTGTGGGTGGTGGGACCAGAGTGAGCCAAAACCATACTACATGCTCTCAAGAAATGATGGCCAAAGGAAGTTTCATGCACCATTTTCTGTATTTTTGACCCCACTATATGGCGGTCTTAGTTTGCTCTGGGGCATGAATTGAGTCCTTTTTTGAACAGAGAGCACCATCTAGTGGTGTCAGAAAATACAGCAATTGGTTCACGAAGCTACATTTGCCCAAGTCAGGTTATGTTTGTAGTGATGCAATGATCCAGCCGACAATGTACATTTAATTACAGAAAGACGTTTATGATAAAATACTTGATGTTAGCTGCTCTGCAGACCTCCATGAAAGGTACATCAAAGCTGTAATGGGATTTTAACCCACAACCTTTAACTACACTTAACCCTTACCGCCCCCTTCTGTTGCTAATGGTGGGATACCCAAGGAATTTTTTTTCCTGGCTCCTGAAGCCATGTGTCCATGAAGCCACCCGCCTCCGCACAAACCTGCTGGCTGAAGGTGACAGTTCGTCGGCATCCATTCTCTGTGGCTGCGCTGGGGGCCACTGAGCTGTCCGTCTGGATTGCCAGGCTCTGGGGTCGCTTCAAGATGCCCGGGGCCATGGCCCGAGGTGGGCCATGCAGGGGTTGGGTATCACCGGGGGGCAGTGCCCGCACAGCATCACCCGAGTCTGGAACCTGTGGGGTCTGCTGGCCCGTGTAGCAATCAATGAGGACGCTGTCGATGTAGGATGTCCCTAGAGAGGATGCAAACTCGTTGATGCCTGTCAGAGAACTGTCACGGCTGATGAAGCTGCCATACTTCGGAGTGAGCGGGCTTAGTGGGGAAATGGGACTGGTGAGACTGGCACAAAGGTGTAACCCAACCAAGGGGTCCGGCTGGCCCAGGATGTAGCTTTGGAATCTGTCTCCTTGCCTGTCCCCTTCCTCCTCTTCATTTTCCTCCCTGCCTGCCCCAGGGGCAGCTGGAGGTGACGGAGGGAGGGGCAGGTTAGGACTTTTTAGGGTATTCCTGGCATTCTTTGAGGGCTGCGTCTGAGCCAGGGGTCGCTCTGTGATGCTGGTGAGGGTCATCGCCGTGGCAACAACAAGGGTCACACTAGTGAACAGGTAGATGACTCTCAGTTGACCTCCCAGCGACCTCCCAAACCTTGTATGGTCCCAGTTAATTCCACCAACAATGTACCCAAAACCGCCACCTAGTCCTGTGAAAACGAGGAAGCACAGGGCACAGTAGACTTACAACAACCGCTGAAACAATGATCAAGTCAGCACCAGTTTCAGGGAGGTATCTGGTCATTTTTGAAATGCCTCACGCTACCTGCCAGGAGAGCATGTATGTTGAGTCCACGGTCCTGATCCTCAGGACTGCACACATCCATCATGTAGGCATGGCTGGGATTGTCAGCAGAGTCAGCGCTGAAGTCCATCAAGACTACCCCACACACGGTCAGCACGATGCCCCACTTGTGATTGTCTACTGTGTCGGCCCATGCGGATCCAATGTCCTGCCCATTTAGCACCAAGGTTAATCCAATCAGGGCCCCTGAAGGAAAGCAACAGAGATGTTCAACTGCTACAATAACACGGTAATTGTAACACAGGATGGATTAAAAAGAACACATACAGGATATTTATCCAAATACTCTGTAATAGCTTAGGTTAAACGATCCATGTCTGCATCCAGAAGGTTAAAGTTTCAAATCCCATGGCCAGCAGAGTAACCATCTGACACCATACTTTCCCCACTTCTATGATGTTTTGGACAAAAGTGCCTGCTTAATATATAAATTGATGTCAAATGTAACAATTAGTAAAATCTGTATCCCTACAGCTGACAAAGCCAATGAAGGTCTGGTCTTCGGTGCTGAACCGTCCTCACCTATTGCCAAAACCAGAATGAATGGCCGTCGACGGCCAAAGCGAGATGTGCAGCGGTCACTCCAGGCCCCAAGGACAGGCTGGACCAGAAACCCTACAAGAGATCAGACTATTTAGAGGCAGCGGTGTATCGAAAGGATGACTGGGAGCCTCTGAGCCCAGTTTACCTAATATGGGGCTGATGAACCAGACCAGACTGTAAAACTGGTCAGGGAGGCCCATCTGCAACAGGATTGGGGTGACGTATGCCGTCTCCATGGCATAGCTGAACTCGATGCCAAAGAGGATGCAGCCATTGCAGAGAAGCTCCAGGAAGGTACGGCGTGGAGGCAACTCGTTGAGGTCCAAGTGCTCGAGGGGGCATGGTGTGTTCGGGGGGGGTGGTGGCGATGGTCGGATGAGCTTCCGCCGCTTAGGGTGTCTCTGGAAGTTGTTGGCGCGGTGACTAAGGTGGCGAGTGGTGGATGACTGGAAGCTGGAGGCCTTAGGCACAGATCCCCTCCAGGCTCCATCGGACGCTGGGTCCAGTCCCCCCCCTGGACTGGCCAGGAGGGGGTCACTAGGGGTGACCAACCCTGAGGATGACATCATTCTCTGTCCACTGAAAAAGGTTGTTATTAATGTCACTCAAAAATGTTCATTCCATTACACACTTAGAACTAGTGCTTGAACTGGGCCGTTACTCACCGGCACGCAGTACCGGCACCTATTCGCTATCCTCTTCAGAGTACCAACACCTCTTAGTATCTGCTGGTACTGAATAACAAGGTAAGTACTGGCACGTTTTACTGAGTAACAAAGCGAATACTGGCACCTGGTACTGAGTGCCAAGGTGAGTACCGGCACCTGGTACTGAGTAACAAGTTGAGTACCAGTGCCTGTTTATCCCCACCTCAAGCACTGTTTAGAACAATACTCAAGCCCGGCATTAAACGGGAATCATAAACACAGAACCAAACTGATCAAGTTTTTGCAAATTTTGAAGGTTTGGCCACATGGTAGAAGATCATTTTTGCAAATATATGTAAGTTTTACCCCAACTCTACCAAGAAGATACTAAGATACGCCAATCGGCTTGTATACCAAAGACGACCGGCCACACCCGAATACAGTAACGTTAACGGCGATATATATGATGGTAAAAGCATGCAGCGGCCCAGACTGTCGTAAGGTAAACCCCACGCTCTTCCAGGCAGCAGAATGCTAAGAAACATTCATGTGTTTTACGGGTATTGTACTTATTTGTATACCACTACGTGTTTTCATTTCTCAGCTGAATGTTTCCTTCAATACTGTAGTGAAAAATTCAGCATAGATCACGAACTATAAATATTTCTCTATATATAAATCTTTATTTCCTTGAAGATGATTCAGTTTCACTCATGAACGGTAAAAAAATGAATAATCGTTTTCATTTGCGTAATTATATGATGCCTCGTTACACAGGCCGGGAGAGACACCGTGACTTGACGCTTTTTCATTATTGCGTGGTGAAGACTGAACGATCGAATGAAACACTCTGTTCTTAAACTGGACAAGACGTGCAAATGAAACATGAACGGAAAGAAAATTACCTTTTGAGGGGATCTGGTCATTTATTACAGCATAATCTTTTTCTCTAAATAACAATAATATTGTTTTGTTTTTATCAATATTGCCGGTTGCATTTTAAGAAATTTTCTCGCCGGGTCTTTGCGGATGCGGTCATTTCTCAGCTTTCATCCTGCGTCCCCGAACCTTCCCCCCGTCCTTCTGCACCCCTCCCTCCGCCGTCCTCTGTGCACGTGACACCGGCAGGCCCCGCCCTCCCTGCATGTGGACTGAAACCCGCAGTATCAGGACCATCCATTTGCCTCGCGCTCTCACCTCCGAGTCTGGGCGGTCCTTTCCATTCGGTATCCATGACAACCTCAACAAGCGTGAAGAGGTATTTTTATATCTTTATTTGAAACACACTCATCCTGATCTTGAATGGTCTGAGTGTGCGCTGCCATGGGCTGGCGCCCTATCCTCGGCTCCGGACCCCCCGCCACCCTGAACAGCATAAGCGGTTTCAGAAAATGGATGGATAGACATCTTAATCCCGTTAATCCCATGAAGCAAAGTAAAAGAAGAAATTTATTTTGTGAACCACACTGCTCCAGCACGTTATTAAACTTATCAGTTAAACGGATTTGAACGGATTTACCAAACGTAGGTAAATTAATCTTTTGAAAGACTATGAAGATTATGATCTTGAAAAATATTATGAGATATTTAAATTTATTTCACAAACATTGAATTCCACATATCGTTTGTTAAGATATTACATTAATACAGAGATCCGTTCCCTAAGCCTGTCTTTAAGTCGAATTTGTAGGTGTCGGAAAAATAATAATACAGTATATAATTATACAGTAATAATATTAACTACGTCCGGTACTGTACCTGGAGCCGACGAACTGAAGCCGCGCGATGTTTTCATGAGCGTCACAAAATTGTGTTTGCGTCCATTATTACAAATCAGTGTATTTAAACGATTTTTTTATGTAATAGGCTTTATGACAGTCCGTTCGTAAGTACGTAAGGGCCTGTAATAATTTCATAGCTAGTTTCTGATTCTGAATACCATGATCCAGTTCAAAGGTCAAGTTTATGCAGGCTACAGTTCATCCGCCGCACACGCGTTAAGCGTCCGCACGAAAACGTGCTTACGTTTGTGTTTTGCCTCTTCCCAGCGCACTAAAGTTTAGACGACACATATAAAATGTACATAATAATTATTGTAATAATAATTATACATTTATTTCTGACTTAAGTTGCATACATATTTAGCGGGGGGGGGGGCATGCATGTAGTCACGGGGGCACTGCCCCTCCCAGACCCCTGGTTGGGACTAATAGCCGAGTCGCTGCAGTTGGTGAAAAATAAAGTTAAGGAAGGACGCAAAAAAATAATGAAACATGTGGGAACAAAATAGTCTAAACAAGAAATCAGAGTGAGTCACATGTAAAAACTGTAAAATGTTAACGTTTAAAAAATTAAATAACTGTTTTCAGAATTATCTTTTGCTTCTTAATGCTGGCGATCTAGTGTAAGTAATACTAGGGGGGAAATAAGGCCAAATGTCCCTTCCCCCCCACCACAACAGAACCACTAGCATCAGTCTAGCTGCACTAGTTGAAATGGTCTAGATCAGGGGGTGACCAATCTTATCCGCAAAGGGCTGGTGTGTGTGCCGGTTTTTGGGGTAACCTTTGGGTCAGCTGTTCCGACTCAGGTGTGAGGACTCTTCAGCCAATCAGTCCTCTGATTAGTAATCCAATTAGGGAGATACAGTGAAAACCCACAAACACAGTGGCTCTATCCGGATAAGATTCCCCACCCCTGGTCTAGACCCTCCACTGGTCCTGACCAAAGAAACAGTTTACATGCACCTGAATTTTGATATTTGATTGTACGTTGTTAGTTTTCTGCATCGTTCTCCTGCATTAGCGTTATAACTGATTGGGCTGACTGTAGTGTTTCTACACTGATATATTCTGAAAGTGTGTTTCTTTGCCTTAAAGCCATGACTTCTCTGGATATGAGACACGTGGGCGTATATATATAGAAGAAAACGTCTTCAGAAGGGATAAGCCTTCTATATAAAAGTTTATATATCACCGAGTTTGTGATATCACACATACTGTATAGTGAATCTAATAAAGTACAACCAAAGACGACCGGAGACAAGCATGCATGATATATTGGGCCAAGTAAAAATGGCTTGAAAATGAAATCGCTTGAACAGTGGAATGGAGTAAAATGAAATCCCTCCCACGTAATTGGGTGCTGTCTCACAGCTGCGTCCCCCCCCCCGTCATCACAGAGCATCCTGCTACAGGCACTCTGGTGTGAACAGCCAACAGCTCCATTCCTCCTCCGCTGCTCCGCCTGCCAGGCGTGCCGCCAGATGGCCTTCCTGGTCAGTAAAGCTGAGGGACATCTCACATCTGACATTTGGGGGATTCACAAGAGCCTGGTGTCTCCCAGCTAATGCAGCACAAACCCAGACTAATTAATAGGAGTCATTTGTGCATATTGTGCACAGTATGGGTTGGATTCACTCTTAACAACTGAGGAGTCAGATGCTAAGAATAATATGGTTATGTAACTATGGTCATGTCCCTTTGGTGCTAACATGGAGGTTTTCACCTGGGACGGTGGTGCCATGATGCTGAGTGAACACATCTTGTGGACACCATCGCGATAATGCCGACTCTGTCCTCCACTGTAGGTCCCTGCTGGGGCATTAAGAGATGTTTGTAGGACAAGCAAACTCAGGCAACACAATGGAATGAAACATTCTTCATTCCTCTTTTCCTCTGAGATCTTTTCATTGTCTGGGATTCAAAAGGTGAGTTGTTTGTTTTTCCTATACTGTCTCACAATGCACTAGAGCCGGCATGTGTGCGGGGTGCCGGTGGGGGGGCAGGTGCCCAAGATATTTAAAGTGCCTCTTTTTAAAGGTACCAAGTGCCCCCTTTTAACTTTTCAGCAGTGGTGCATTCTGGGAAGGCAGAGCCATGACGCTCGACTAGGGGCTTTGCGTAATTTTTGGATTTATGCCCTTTTCTAGACTGAGCTGAATCTTTCACCAGCTCTTTGCGCTAAAAAATGCTGAGGCACATATAGGGCAGTGTTGCCTGTTTGGTTACCATAAATAACAGCACACTGATACACAGCTGAGGATCATGGGAGTCAGTCCTTAAGGAAAGAACAAGCCTTACAGAGACAGAATATGTGTTTGTCTCCACTGGCCAAACCTTCAGTTAATGTTCACATCAAACACCAGAATGAGGGAAAAAAATTACCTTAGTGATTTTGACTGTGGCGTGATTGTTGGTGCCAGATGGGCTGGTTTGATTATTTCTGTAACTCTTGGAATTTTCACGCACAGCAGAGTTTACTCAGAATTGTGCAAAAAACCTGTTAGTGGCAATTCTGTGGACAGAAACAACTTGTTGATGACAGAGACCACAGGAGAATGGGCAGACTTACTGACAGAAAGGCTACGATAACCACTTTGTACTACTGTGGAGAGCAGAAAATCTTCTCAGAATTCACAACATCCTGAGCCTTGAGGTGGACGGGCTACAAAAGCAGAAGACCATGTCAGGAGCAAGTACTGTTAGCGAAAACCAGAAAGCTGAGGCTGCAGTGGGCAGAGGGTCACCAAAACTGGACAGCTGGAGACCGGAAAAATGCAGCTCGGTCTGATGAATCTCAATATCTGCTGAGGCACAGAGATGGGAGGGTCAGAATTTGGCGTTAACAGCCTGAATCCATGACCTGCCTTGTGTCAATAGTGCTGGCTGATGGTGTGATGGTGTGGGGAATGTTTTCTTGGCAC
>JABFEB020000124.1:22508756-22518996 GCA_019775895.2 Stomatorhinus ivindoensis
CTAAATTAGATACACCACTTCTGGAGCGCGCCGAACTCCGGGCTAACTGCGCACATATTATATCAGCAGAAAGAAGGGAAAAAAACTCAAACTACGAACTAAACCGGAAATGCGTCAGTTCACACCCGCCCCATCCAAACAAAGTCCCAGCCTTTTCTACAGGTGGTTTTGACTTTTCCTGATTATAATGACCGAATTTTTTTATTAACAGTTATGGAGTATGTGACCAATATATTATTAAATTACACCAACAACCTTAATGGAATTTATGTAATAATAGTTTATTATGATTGTTAATTATGCAGATGTTTAGGTTATATTATGATGCTCAGGATACTCAAGTTAATGATGATATGAATGCTCATAAGATATTTTATCGATATCACAGCTAATAACCTTACAAGCTGCATTACTTCTGCATGCATCTTATGTTGTTCGAATGAGCATGCACCTCAGAGTAACAGTAAGCTTACACAATGTTTTATTGTTTAAGTTTTAAAGCATCCAATGCACTTACAGGCCAGTCCTGATGCAACAAGGTTTTGCCTAGATGGTGTCATGAGATGCCCATGCTGCTCTTGTGCAACTGAGAAACAATTTAAATGTACAACTCACATTCAGAACCACGTCAGACATGCAGTACAGTATGGAGGTAATTCCTAATGATGTTTATTGGTCTGTTGATTTTGGTGGCTTTAAAACATGCACATGCTTAAATGTTGAATGCACTTCTTACAATCAAAATAGACAAAATGATGTGGAGTTCCTTAGTGGGAGTCACTGAAGTGATGTCAATATCGGTAAGCTAATTTACCTATATTTGTGTTTTGTCTGACTCTGTAACTTTCTAATGTGCTACTCCTGACCACACTGCCCCAGTTCTGTTCAGTGTATAACTTTCTTTGCAGCAGTGTTGATAACTTTGGTCTTGATGTTGCCGTCTTGCAGGTTTCTTTATCAGCAAATGCAACAATTATTGCAGACCCACAGGACACTTTCATTGTCTTTATTGCAGCCAAACAATAATACGCAAAGACCAGTTTAAACATCGCGTTTCCCCGTGCATCAGTGAAACCAAGCCAGAACAAGTTTTGTGTGCAGGGCCTGAAAATTGTCTTGAAAGTATGCAATCATAAACATTGTTGCTCTGTGTTGATACTAAGTATGCTTGGTTATTATTTATTGTCCCATAGGCTACATTGGGCGTGGGAGACAAGGGGAACTTCGGCGTTTCTTTAGCGAGGACACACAGCCTGGGTTCTGCAGCGAGTTCTGCAAACACATTGCGGAAGACTTGGGTGTGTGAATGGGTGGATGCTAGGGTGTGGGGGTGAGTGAGTGAGTGAATGGGTGGGTATGTTAGGAAATGAGCAAATTGGATGACTTTGGAATAAAAAAATAACAGCTACTATGCCTTTGTTTCCTTGTCTACACACAGACTACACACATGACTGAACCACAGTTTTATCTGCTTTTCATTAAAAAGCACAGTAGCACCCAATTATGATGAATTACTGTATGTGGAAATAAGTGGCATCTCTGTATCATTTGTGAATAATTTGTCATCTGTATCGACATTAAATTATAAGTTTATTTAATTTTAATGGTGGCATAGAAATAACTTGCATTGTCTTTGGAAATGCAATAAAATTCTCATTTGGAAAACGTTTAACTATCCTTTGTAACTGAGTAAAATGATGATAACTGAATACTTTTATAAGCCACCGTATACTTGATTGCAATGGGTTTTATTACTCTCCGGCTATATTAATACACCAATCAACACAGACAAGCATTAGATTGATATCGGATTGGAACTATATAATGGCCATCCTACAGCGACATAAACAAGGGTAAATAGTTCTAAAACGTTTAAATAAAGTCCTGATCTGCCGACCATGAGACCGTTATGACCATAAATGAAGCACTGCCGCATAGCGACGTTTCCGACCGCATACATGAGGGTGCTCCTATACGATTAAATCATAATTCTTAATACTGTAATTGATAATAAACAGTTATGTTACTGGTTTATGTGTTTACTATACTGTAGTTTTTATTTTTGAGCGTACTCTTTCCACTTACTAAAAAGAAAAAAAGTTTACTGTAAGACAAACTGCTGGGTTAAAGCGTAAACCAATCGCCGTAAGATGCTTCTCAGAACATCAGCGTGATTTGCGTGAACGAAGGACGAATGAACGGCAAGATTGACGGGCTCGTGGGGTGATGTACGGTAGGCCGGGTTGGATGTGGGCGTGGTCGGATGTCGAACTCCGCCCTCCCGCAGGCTTCAGCCAGATATACTATACTTTGCACGTGCAGGTGCACGCCACGCCTTTCGCGCGCCTTACAAAGCCGCAGACCCAATGCCTGCGCTGCACTAGCGTCTGAGGCGCAGCCCATCGGCGCGCGAGAAATGAACAGCGTACTGCCGTCGCTGTAGTTCAGTGACAGTTGGAACGAAGTCCCGGTTTTTATTCATTTCATTGACCTTTTAATCTCATAAATAATCTTCTCCTCTGGCTTATCATCATAGTTGCCACGATGGGATGCCACCGCTGGTTCTTCCGCTCCTCGAAAAAAGGATTTCATATCATCCCGGTGAGTAATCAGTGCAATGCCGTGGTGTCGCCGGGGGTTTGGTATGTGTGGAAGGGCTGTTTCAAGACGACGTTCATCCATCCGTCCTCGGACCGCTTATCCAAGGCTGGGTCGCGGAGGAAGTCTCGAGGAAGGATGAGCAAGAAACAATGGGCAATTAAGAAAAAGTGTCCGTGTGTAAAAGACGGACATGCAAATTGCACGCAGTGAACACTAAAGCTCGCAGGAGCGAAGTAATAGACCTGCCCAACGATCTACCGTGGCACCCATTCGAGATATTGTTTAACTGGGGTGCTATTGGGGCTTTATATTGGGTAGATGGATGCATGCATGGATGGATGGTAGGTAGATGGACAGACTATAGATCCCTGTGCGAAATTGCAAGCAGTGATGTAACTTAAAAGTGCAATTACAGCTGGAATAGTGCAATGCCTAGACAAAAGAAAAACGAGCAATAGAGAAGACGAAGAGGGAACATGCATATAAGAATGCATTACCTGGTATTTGTACAGAGTGTTATCGAAGTGGAATAATGTAATGCATAACTAATCAACTTTTATCTATGTTCACGATGAATTGGCTGGATCTGCTTGAATCAATGTATGTAAAACTTTTAAATGCATCTAACGTGGAGTAAATGAATTGATTGTCTTCTTAATGTTTGATTTGACGTGACTTTCAGTCTATATTATTGTTGTTGTTGTCTTTTTAAATGTGCCGTTATAGCCGATTTTTATATATAAGTTAATAAACCTTTTTTTCCAAACAAACGATGAAAAATCCCCAATAAATAACGCTTAGATCTGTTACGCAACGAAATTGTGTTTGTTATTCCGTGTCAAAATCAATTTGATATGCACCGTTTTGAGACTGTTGAAGTGTCATTTGCGGTAATAATGTCACTCGCATTATGAATGGCATACCCCCCCCCTTCCGAAAAAAAAAATAAAAAAGAATGCGGAGGACTACATACAGATACTTAGATGCATATTGAAACTCGACGACAGGCAAACTTAAGATTACCATCGTAAAGCAAAACCTTTCTAGTCATTAGTGGAAGTGGCTATTAGTGTGTTTCCTGTTAAGGCAGCCTTACTGCAGCTGAGCTCATGAGTTCTGCTTACCGTACTTGTGTTAACGGCCACCTCATTCGCCGCCTCGCCGAGGCGGAGAGCAGGGCAGGCAAGAACTGCGAAGCCAAGCGCATTTAGTCTTCTTGTGTTCTACTCTGAACCATTGTAGCTTGATTGGCAACTCTAGTGAACATAGGGCAGTGGAGTTTATATTTTATGTATTATGATTAAATGAAAATTAAATAAAAATATTACAATTTATACCAAAGATTTATTTACTTGTATTCATTTATTTATTTCCAGATGTACGGATTTCCAGGTTTATTTGTTTTCGGATTCCATTATCTGTATATTAATGAGGTGGGCAGCATTGACCTTTTTCTAAAGCAATGTTTGTCATGTGGACTGTTGATCAGCGCTCCATTACTTTGGCCTTGATTGGATGAGAAGAAACGATAGCTGGCGTTCTTATTGGCTAATGATAGGTAGCGGAATAATTGAAAGAATTTATGGGCTTCGTCAAAAGCACTGATGTCTCCCCTGTCAGTCAGAGATGAACAACTTGTCATCGCAACGTTGTTTAGATAGTTTAGCAGCTTGTCCGTCTGTAAAAGCGCAATTTAAGCGCACCAATAACTGTACTATTTAGACTGTCATTGAAGCAGACGAATAAGTATGCAAGGAAGATGCGGCAGCCGCATACTTCAAACGACGTCCGGACAAAACAAAATCGAGCATCTGCCTTGTTAGTTTTACGAAGCATGTTTTCGATGCAGCAGACCCACATACAGAGCGCAAAAAACGTAGGGCCTACCTGATATCTGCGTGAGTCATTTTGCTAAAGATGACCGCTCTTTTGAAATGGAAGTCGGTCATTTATTTACATGCACTTTCGGTCAATACTAGCAATGGTACAGACAGGGAAACTATCAATTTACACGCCACGAAACACACGCAGCCCGCGGCTAACATCACAGTTACAATTACAAAAATATATGAATACACATTAATTCACATTATTTTCAGCTATACCCGATGCGGTGCAAAGCAACTGCATAATTAGTCCTGTTGACCAAGCCCACAGCATCATAGTATGTCAGCCGATCCTGGACAGCAGATGGCATCTGATCAAATGAAGAAGTTAGGCTTGAGGGCCATACACAGGCAGTGTGCTAAAATGTCCATCACCGCTACTACAATGTCCGATTGCTGAAATGTTGTTTATTCTGGTATCTTTCTTTGATGTCTGCAGCCTCCTAAGCTGTGTTCTGATTCAGGGGTCACTGCACCCTTTGAAGGTTGCATTCAAAGACTGAAATGGGACAGGCTTGTCATGTGCTGTGATGCATTCACAGTCTTCCTCAAATGCAGCCTAGAATTGTGTCCTGTTCCCGTTTTGCGATGGATGTGGATCCTGCGTAGCACCATCTATTGCTAGATTCATTGTGGTAAAATTGTTGCATTGAGGTAAAGTGAACATGTCCTGGCTAGGTGATAGAAGCGGCGGATCGTGGTGTAAAGGTAAGAGTGGGAATAGCTGGTGACATAAATAGGGAATTTTTCATAGGCCAGACTGTCCCATTTCAAAACCCTTTTGGCTCAACGTTCAAAGGTCGCTGCTTACAAAGGCTACGCCTTCATAGACCCCGTCCTTCAAAGGATGCAGCCCCCGAATTGGGACACGGCTCTAGTGTTCACTCTGCTCATCCGCTTCCCTTAGCGCCGCAAATGGTGATTTCCTTGTGGTAGATACTGTGGAACCAATCTAGTCATTCAGTCTGGTCCCACCTAGTCAATAGTGATTTATAAAAAGGTTCGGGCTGCTCAACCTTATAAACATACAGATAAAGAAATCTTTAAGACATTTTGTTCTCACTTGGCTGCTTGGCTGCAGTGAAACTTATATGAATCCGCATTATAAAATTTTGTTCTTTAGGTTACCTAAGAATTTCAGAGCTGTATGCTTTAATATGCTGGCTTTTATTATTGGTGAAAGTATATTGTGTATGCTAAATAAAAAGTAGCAAAACAGACTTTTATAAAATGAGGCGTGACATCAGCAAAGGACATTTGAGACGCTTCATGTGCCGCGATGATGATCTTCTGCATCATAAGGTTTTTCCCAGCCGCACATAACTCCAAAATAGTACAGAAGATTTTATCCAAAACAATCTGATCAAGTTATTAAGATGAAACTGTAAGTAAAAGAACCCAGAATGAATAATGTTCAAGGGCCCCTGTGTGAGGGTGAGCGAGAGGCCCCCTCTAGCCATGTCCCTGAGTGTGCAAGAAATTGAAATTCACTTTTTATATAAACAAATCTGTGACACACTGGAACACCACTCCTGGAAATGTGCAGTGGTTCATTGGTATTAGTTGGTGTACTAAATTAGTTTGAATTGAACAGAACCTGTGCATTGCAGCTTGACCTTGAACTAGAACATCCCCATGATTGTTTGCATCAAGGTCCTAGGGAACGTTTTGGTTGACCCTTATGGAGCTTAACAATGCTTTGGTTGAAAAGCAGATCAGTCATGAGTAAAACATCCTCCTTGAGACATTGAAGCCGTCTTTATGGCCAAAATTCTGAAATATGCTTCGTTAATATTTTCATGTTTCATGTATGTTGCTCACTTAATATTGCATTTTTGGTATTTGCTGTATATAGTTTATTTTGTTTTGCAAGTAATTGCTCTACAGTTTAAGTGTTGAGAAAAGAGCCTTTCGGGATTTTTAGACTTTAAAGATGGGTTTAAAATGGTCTGTAAGAGATTCTGTTTGACCTTTAGCTTCTAGTAAGAAATGATAGGAGATAACTTATCTGACATGCATGCAGTGATTACTGGCAGCCAACCTATGGCCGGACAAGCATGCCCACAGACACTTAGTGGATTCCAAAAAATCATCAGCCTTTTAGCTGTCTGTCCCAGTTTAGATGTTGAGATAAAATCTACCTCCGGAGCCACATGTCACATTATGTCCTCTTCTTAAACAAATCTTAATCTAAAGACATACTGGGTGATGTGTCCATCATTAAAAGTAGCTTTGATGTGATGTTCTGATCTGTGCCATGTCTGGCCAACAGTGGTTAAAAAAGGGGGCCTTTCAATAAAGGATGGACTCATTTACAAACAAGGATCCCACTCATATCAGACTTCAGTTTTAAACAAACAAGCCCGAGAGATCTTTTCTGCTGTTAGACCACAAGTAAACAACTTCAGAAACAGAAACCCGACCAATACCTGTTTACTGTTATGGTTGACTTTTTTACAGTCATTGTAATTTTAGAAGTAGAGATGCAAACTTGAGTGATATAACTCTTGATGAAAATCACATTTCTATTTGCGGAATTGGCTTGTGCCACAGCCCTTCCATGATGTAGCACCTTGATGCATCTTGAGCAAGCCGCTTGCCTCCATTAAAATACTTTTGTGAAGACTTTACCAGTTTTTTTCATTGGGACTTTAGACTCATTAGTTATATAAATTATATCCATATCCATCCATCCATCCATCCATCCATCCTTCATCAAGCTACATCGATCTGATGCAGGGCCATGGGAGGACAGGGAGAACATGCCTATTTTTTCATCCCAAACCCATCCGATTGCACCAGATTCTCCAAGTGAGAGCCACTACCTGACATGTTCACAAAGCACTTACCGTGGATGCATGGAAATGGTGCTTCGTAAACAGGTGGTATTTCCATAGAGTGCATTAACAAATTAGGGGGCTCCCTGTATTGCAAAGCAAGCCGCAAATATGGCAACAGACATTCCAGGGAAGTGACCATATGCAAATCTTGTGAGCCTCAACAGTCCCTTTGTAGAAGTGATGTTGTCCTACCAAAAAGGAATCGGAGTGATCTAGGGGCAAACGGTGATGTCCAGCAAGAAAGCAAAATTTCATGTTTTCAGAATTTGGCGGCCAGGATACATGCGACAGCTTTGTTAGGCCTGTAGCTGATGCAACTTGTTGCACCTCGGTGCAAAACTCAGAAAATGCAAAACTGACTTTCTTGTTGCTGTGGGGCTGGAATACTGCACCTGCCACTCAAAACAGTCAAGAATCAAATGAGTGTCCTGTCTTCACAAAATGACTGGAGCGTATGAACAGAGACTTCGAAAAACAACTTAGATGATTGTTATGGGTGTTAAAGTGGGATTGAGGCTTGGGAACTTGTAACCGGCTATTCAGGAGGAGGAGGTTAAAGATGGATAAGGAAAACAAATAATTAATTGTGTTTATGATTTTGTTTTTTAATGGGGGAAACATGACAGAAGTTCAGTACCGGCTGTTGCTGGGATGTGCATGCAAACACACACAGACGCACAATGTAGTTCCTGGACCTTTTTGACTGCACCTCTGATTCTGGCTGTCGGAGTTAATTGAAAGTCTAATTAACGAAGAATCCTAGAATTCTAGAGCTGTGATGACTTCATAAAAGAAATGTCTGCTATTATATTGGACTCAAATTTGCAGCTCAGCAATCCAGGCTGGTGTGCTGTTTCTGTGACTTTCAGTTTTATAATGGGTTGCGGTGCTGCCGTAACAGTATTAATGTGCGAACAACAAATCGGGCTGATATTCAGCGTTCTGTGAAGGGGTGAGTATCCGTTAGGGGCTAAATTTCATACAGGAAGGGTTCTAACAGTAGCAGTTTCTGAGGAAGCAAGGTGGTTGGTCTCTGCATGTTCCGATTTCCCTTGTACTTCCTGCACCCATGACCCCCATCACATAAATCATCGACACCAGCTGTCATGTTATTGTAAGGGTCATGGGTCTTTATCATGACCAACTGTTGCCTCATCTGCCCCCAACCTCCCCCACCCCAACCATTTCAGAGAAAGTTGAGTGAGCTCCCTGCCAAGAGCGGGGGTTTCCGTATCTGTTGAGGCTTCGCTATGTGAGATCACATGGTCATCAGCAGCTCGCTCAATGGCTGGAGAAGTAAAATATGAACAGCAGAACTTCAAAGATTAAAATCACATATAATTACTGCGTCTTTTTCTCGATTCCATGGTACCGTACCACAATCTTACTTTTGGACTCAAGCCTCAGTTTTCGGTTTCACCCAGTGATATCACAACGAGATCAGGTCATTTTTAAAATATTTTTCTTGTGGTATGGGGCTAGTCCCTTATGGGTGCTAATCTTTACTGCATCACTGACTGGGGAACATCTAGCATGATGAATAATTAAAAACCCAGTGTGTTTTCAGAAAGTGTGTGTCCTTGTTGCCGGCAGCTCAAAGTGTGACCATCGCTGCTAGTTCGGACTGCCACTTTCACCACTTACAATGTGTACTGAGCTAATGTTAGCTGACAGCCACAAAAATACGCACTGCTGTAGAGATGGCGGTTGTGGAAGGAACACCTCAGAGGGAAAATAATGAACTAAAGCTGAAGGCTTGATTACAAAGTTATGAATTCCCATTAGGTCACAGAGCATGATAACAATACTAATGTGGTCAGCAGTCTGGAATGTGATCTGTTGTGGAAAATTCATGTGGGTTTTTTTTATGATTAAGAATCATGTTCAGTTTTGTGTTTCGCTGTTCTTTAACCCCCCCCCTTATCCATACCTCTTTTGCAGTGGCTTCTGCAGGCTCTTCTTCTGCAGTTGATGGACACCAGTCTTACCCTGGAATGTGAGGAAGGTAAAAAAAAAAAAAAATCTTATTTCTCACTTTTGCTACACTATATATATATTTTTTTTTACATTTTCCAGTCTTTTAGTTTAAGTTGGAAAGGTTAGCATGAAGGAGACCCGATGCTCTTCAGTGTGGCATCTTGTCCCTCGTGAACCTGCCTTTGGTTTCTGAAGGGGAGGGAAGAATCTGAAAAGGTCCCGCTGAAGGTGAACAGGAAGCGATGAGTGGGGTTGTGAGGGCAGGTGCGCAGACTTGACGCAGGAGTCTGGGTGCCGTGTTGCGTCGGGCTGTGGGAGGCCCAGACTGTAGACGATAGAGATGTGGTATAAGAGGTGAAGAGCGAAAGGCGGGGCTTCCCCTCCCCATCTGTGACCCAGCACTCAGCGGATCCTGGAACGGCACAGGCTGTGCCAGCAGGTAAGGTCTGAAAACATCAACAAGGTACTTGTTTAAGGACAAGAAGGGTTTATGGGGGGCGAGGAATTCTCACAAAGGAAGCTGGAAGGCAAATCGTGTTCATGATTCAGTTTTGGTGCATTTATTTCCCTGTCAGAGGAAAATTCGTTTGAGAATCTCTAGCCATCCTGTGTCTCAGACATGACGCAAAGAAATGTTCGGCTAAACTGCCGTTGTTTTAGCTTTGCTGCAGGGATTGTGATGCCATAGTGATGTCAGGGTGAATATTCTGATCTCCCGTGTTCGGTCCTAGTGTATCAGGCTGCATTAATCTCGTATTATCTTTCAAGGTAGAGGTTGCATATCCTAAGGGTTTCTGGTGCCGCATGTCATATCAGGTCTCATGAAATCATATCATATCGGGCCCCATGAATGCATGTCATATCGGGCCCCATGAATGCATGTCATATCGGGCCCCATGAATGCATGTCATATCGGGCCCCAGCCCAGACCAATCC
>JABFEB020000124.1:22591486-22602261 GCA_019775895.2 Stomatorhinus ivindoensis
CCCCCAATAATCATTTTCCTCTCGTAATGGATGGAGACTTCAACCCCCCCATGTTCCAGCCAAAGTTACACTGTTGACTAGAACTACTGAGCTTTTTATTTTCTGGTGAAAAATACCTAGAATTACTAGGCCTGAGCAGATGTGCGCAGGACTTCAGCTCCATTATCCTCCTGCTTTTGTTGCGCAAACACACTAATCACCTATGAACCCTGGCATATTTGCATTTATTCACTCAGACTGCTGGCTCAAATCCAAGGCAACCAAAACCTATGTGTGTGACATGGAAACCTTCACAAAAGCCTGCCATATCTATACAAAATATCCCACAAAATATTTGTAAATAAAAAACAAAATAAACTACGCAAAATAAATGTTATAAATTCAAATCAGAAAGTCTTCCGTGTCTGGAATACATGTGGAGTATTCTTGAGTCTATAAGGTAACAATAATATAATAATAAGAACCTTGTTTTAATTGTGAAATACGTTTGACTAAAAGAACATTTTGTTTTTGTCTATTCTACTAGGTACTTGTACTGTACTGACTAGGTAAAATAGAATTGCGTTACTAAAATAAAGAGACTAAAATACTATTTTCATTGACTAAAACTAGACTAAAATGTCATCAATTTTTGTTGAGTAAAACTAGACTAAAATATAAGTTTTTGTTGACTAAAACAAGACTAAAATAATCATGGATAATTTTGACTGAAATATGACTAAAATACTCAGACTTTTAATCGACTGAAACTTGACTAGACTAAAACGAGTAAAGACGTGACTAAGACTAATAATAACTAAAATGATAGCTTGATGCGAAGACTAGACTAAAACTAATATTAAGACAGGCCGCCAAAAACAACTATACATGATACTAGCAATCAAGTTTATACTAGTCATTCAAGTTTTGGTCTATGCCTAGAAATAACATTACTAAAACATAAACTAAAAATGTATAACAACTAAATACATTTGCCTCTTTAAAATAAAAACTAATTAAACCACACTGAAAACTAAAACTGAACTAGATATCATTTGAGAAAAAAAAAAATAATCAAAATGATAACACTGATGCAAAAACACACACAGGTATGTACCAGTCAGGCATAATAGTCAATCCACCTGCATAATGTTGTGTAGGTCCTCCACCAAAACAGCTCTGACCCACTGAGGCATGGACTCCACAAGACCTCTGAAGGTGTCCTGTGGTATCAGGTACCACAAGACATTAGCATCAGATCCTTTAAGTCCTGTAAGCTGTGAGGTGGGACCTCCATGGATCAGACTTGTCTAGCAAATCCCACAGATGTTCAATCAGATTTAGATCTGCGAAGGGCCAGGTCAACACCTAGAACTCTTTTTATGTTCCTCAACCTGTAACTGAACAATTTGAACATCAGGAAATACCATTGTCATGAAGAGGTCAACTTGTTGTGCAACAATGTTTAAGTAGGTGGTAACATGTCAAAGTTACATCCACGTGAATGCCAAGAATAGGATTCCCAACAGAACATAGCCCAAAGAATCACACTTCCTCCTCTGTGCCTTTCATCAACAGAAGTGCAAGCTGTAGTTTTATACTGTTTATTAGCACTTATGTTTTATTTGTATCTCATTAAATCGGCCATAAACAATGTACTGTCCAACCTCTATCTGTACACATGTTGCTACAGTGTTTCCATACGCAAAATACCACGTAATGCTCAACTGATATCACTAACAATGGCTTACAATGAACCTGGCTAGAACTGGTATTGCTGGATCGCTTTCAAACTTGTACTGGAACGTCGTTAAGTCGGGTTTGATGTCCCAGCACTGACTTCCATTCTCCAAGGTAAATGGAGCGCAGCGTGACAGCTGTATATGAGGAATACTCCACAAGATGCTCTGACCCAGTCGTCTAGCCGTAAGTTTGGCCCTCTTCAGAGTCGCTCAGATCCTTAATGCTTGTCCATTTTTCCTGCTTCCAACACATCAACTTCAAGAACTGACTTTTCACTTTCCTAATATATTGGATATTGTATAACAAGATAATATTATTCACTTCACCTGTATGAGGTTTTAATGTTGTGGCTGACTGATGTATGGCATTGGGGTACAAATGGATTTAAATTGGTAGCCTGGTCTTCTGGGAATCTTCATAGGCCAATGAATAATCACGGTTCACTTGTGTCACTCAGAAGAGCCTCTGCGTTGTTTCGGTTTTCGAGGGTTACATAACCCAACCCCCCTCCCCCCCCCACGCAGTGTCCAAGGTCGGGCACTATGACGGAAATTACATGAGAAGCTTTGGTTGATAATAACCCAGTGTTTCCCAATTCTGTCTGCAGGGAACTGCAGACGGTCCACTTTTTTCAGTTTATGGAGCAAAAAATGTGGACTGCCCATCAGTGCCCAACGACCAGGTTAGGAAACACTGTATTGACACATAGGCTTACCTTGTGACCATGGGTCAACATGCACATATTGATTGAAGTGCATTTTTTTAACCACAGGCATGGCATTTCAAATCATAACCTATACACATTTTTCTCAATTAAACCATTGTGCTGCGAACATATTTGTCCATGCATGGACAGGTTGACAATCCCTACCTCTGACACAATGACCCCTGTCAAGCCCCACTTCTGAGGAATTCATGTTCTTTAGTTTTTTTCTGTCTAAATTATTAATACGTTTAATTACTTGTAGTAAGAATTCGATTCTATGGTGGCTTTTGAGATGGCGCAAACATTGTACGTAATTGTGAATCTAGGTCGTCTAAAAACAAACTTCTGGTTTTACGCCTCACTGTCATGGTATTCTGTATGTTACCTACTGTTTTGCTTGATGTCGGGTGCATTTCATTGCCATGTGTAAAGTTTTACAGACAATATGAATTGCAGGGGAAACACACAGTAAACTCCAGCTATTAAGACCTTGTAAACAATCTAGGACAGATTCTGCGTAAGACTGCATCACACAAACTATGTAGCCGTGGAATGGTGCGTGGGATTTTTTCATCTCAACAAGAGAAAGTCATCTTCGTTGCGGTTATCACGGTGGTAATACGTCTGAAGAAGCCGATGACAGCTGTCGTAATGATCCAAGACACGCGCAGATAGAGGAAAGTGAGCCTGACAGACGCGTAGTGTTTTGCTCGCACGTTGCACTCCGTAATGCACCGAACTTCTGTATCCGGTAAGTGTTTGGATCTATCGGCACAGAGGGAAAAAGATGGGGTGCCTAAAGAGGAGATGGGGCAGAAAGGAAGCAAGAACTGGAATAGCCAACGAGGGAGGCTGTACCTTACCTGCTCCCTCCGTCTCCGGAGCCAAACACCGCAGTGTTTAAACAACTGCTCCTCTTGGGCTCCTGCGTTTTACAGTCCCTCCCTTCACGAGACGTGGCGCCTTGGTATGCACGCGTCTCTGTATGACTTTCGGGTGTTTTCGGATTTTCACAACGTGTTGCACTACATGCAGGCATGCATTCATTCATTCGTTCATTCATGAGTATTGGTATTGGTTATATACCGCTTGATGTGTACATCTAACGTAGTCTCGCATGGATTAATAACTACTGCCATCTAGTGGCAAACATAAGCCTAGTGCATCTAACTTAATCATATTCCTGCGACTTATTTCAGTTTATCGTATTCGGGTGCAGAGTTCTTTGCCCCAGGGAACAACAAGTATTATTATTATTATTTTGTCAAAAATGAGTCGGGTTAAGTTACATTTTATGCTTTCTTAATTTTTAGATAAGAATGTAAAGAATGTTCTGATTTATTTGTATTTAACCACTCAACCAACGCTGGGAATACACATATATTCTTCTGGGCCCGTATTCACACAAGCATTTTATATTACCTCGACGAGTACTCCTAAATCGCACTAAAAGTGTTTCCTATAAAACCTATTAACCAAGTGGCTGAAAGCAACTTCTAGTTAGGAAAATAGCCAACACCTAAGCTAAGAGTAAGACCCCGTCACATGACGGGGAAAAGAAGTTGATTTTCTCCCAAGGGACGGCACGGTGCCGTGGTTAGCGCTGTCACCTCGCTCCTCTGGGGACCGTGCTAAAGTCTCCGCCAGGGTTCCCCGTGTCCTCCTGGGGTTTTCCTTTGGGTGGTCAGATTCCCCCCACAGTCCAAAAATATATGCTGAGGCTAATTGGAGTTACCAAATTAGCCATAGGTGTGAGTGTGTGGTTGGTTGGTGTGTGTGTGTGTGCCCTGTAAGGGATTGTCACCCCATCCTGTGTTTCCCCACCTTGGCCCAGTAACTCCTTGATAGGGTCCGGACACCCCCCCCCCCCCCGGCGACCATGAACAGAACAGTCGGTTTCAGAAAATGGATGGATGGGTGGATGTAGGCTATAATCTCTTCATGAGAAATAGGCTATAAAAGATCATTACTGTATTATAGCGTATTTGATTTATATACACTTCAGTAATTTAATTTGTACAATACTGTAATTGGGAAATCGTTAAAAACATCTATAATGTATTTTAAACGAGTCAATAAAATTCACTGAATAGCAACACTCCGTTTTATTACCTTATATTCATGTAATAAATATACAAATGTTAAATAGATGATAATCTGCCTGAGACGCAAATAAAAACAATAAGCGGTTTCCACTGCATGCTATATGATGGTGCTGTTTATGTTTATTTGAGATGTTATTGGGTCTCTCACAAACTCCACAACAATCATTACTCCGTCTCGAACGAGGCGGTATCCTTTAAGTAATTCAGCGTCCTGCATTTAGGACCGACACGCCCTTTATTGGGGAATTTCTCCTAAATAGGCAATTGAGGAGCTACTTTTAGCCTTGGGGTGATTTGTGAATACGGGCCCTGGGCTGCAGTCCCTTCCTCAAGCACGTCATATCAGCCAACGGACAGCATTTATTACCTGTTGTATTTTGGTTAATTTTTTCCATCTGAAAAATATTGGTGATGTTTCATATTTGATTTTATTAAGGGTTTTCTTAAATAAGTCGTTACTGGCGAAGTAATAAAAACGTTGGTATGTTGTTAAGTAAAAACATTTTTCCCTTATACGGACGCCTATCATGATCAGAACAGTGTCGCTGCAATTATAGATGTCATGCTCCGGGAAAGAAAGGGCAATTTAAAATGGATGCAAGATCACCTGTTTCCACTGTGGGTGGGTGGTGCAATACGAGGCTTTAGGACCTGGTATATGTAGAATTAGGGTCGGGTTTCACCTAAATATTAAACAAACAAGAGAGAAAAAAGAAGGCGATGCTGGGAAAGAAGAACACGCCGTTTTTACCGTTTTGATTTTCAAACCATCCAAAATATCCCACCAACACTTAAGATCGGCTCACATATGGAATAACATGTCTTCTTGGCAGTGAAAGCAACGAAAGTACTAAATTCTTTTTCTATGTGTCTTTACCAGCCCGAAGGAACATTTATTCACTATCAAACATGCGTTGTTTCCCCCCCCCATGCGCTGTTGGTTTTATTTACGGGTTGATTTGTAGGGTCCTTTACGCTACACCCCCAGTGTCCACGCGTCGGAGCAGGACCAGTTTTTTAAAATATATAATTATTATTTTTCATTGTTTCCTCCCCCAATCTGTTCAATTTTCTTGCAGATTAAACCTTATCCCACGGAACGAATCCACGGTAATGAAGGCTATTCTACGCCTGCAGCACCCAGAAGTGAACAGTAGGCGACCCGGAAGGTCTGATTAACTCGGGTTGAAGGCAGGCAGAAAGAACATCTTAACCTTTTATAATATATATTTATTTTAAACCTGCAACCGAGGTCCCAGGTCTGTATGAAATCCTTCCAATGTTTTACATCGAGCAACTTTTAATGGTTCGGGCGGGTTATCTAGTGTGATTTTAAAACGGATGTTTCGACTGATTTGAGTCTCCCAAAAAGTTGCAAAATGCCCCAAAAAAGAGGAAAAAAGACGAGCGCATGTTTCAGAAAGACAGTTTCCGAGCGCATCTGAGGGGGAAAAAATAGCATAGAGAAAATGTAGCAGAATCCGCGTCTGCCGACGGATTTATTTGGCGAAGCCTCCAGCGTAGCGCATCAAACGTGATGTGATTCTGCGACGCATGATTGCTGTAGGAAGTGTCTTTTTTTTTTTTTTGAGCCGGGCTATTCAAACCTGAAGGGCTTCGTAAACAATCATTGACGTCTTTAACCCTGATCAACTCCCGACAAAAATATACATGCATGTTGCCCGAATGATCCATTTTCTTATAAAGGCGAATTCTTGCTTGTAAAATTTAGGATCTGCAGAATATGGCGTCCTGTCCTTATAAAAATAAGACGGGCTGCCATTTTTGTTTTCCTTTTGTCTGAAAATTTTAATAAAACTGTCTGAGAATGTGGGAGAGGCGCTGGGGAGGACCACCGGCATCCGTCGTTTCTTTACTCCTCACATCCATTTCGATTTAGAAATGTTTTATTTGGAATTGCACCCGGAGAATCTGGTAGAATAAAAGAAAAGTTAGGTAACTTTTTTTTTAGTTATAAAGTGTACTATATTATCATTCTTGTTTGCCACGCTGGATTATTTTCGGTTTTAATTTATTAAAAGTGCATGCACAATATAACTGAACTGTTTTTTTAAAGCGGGTTAAAACGTGTTTCGTAAATCTGCTTTCATGTTCTTTGACGCTGAATTAATTTCTGTTGGATAAATGCAGTTAGACAGGATTGGTTCGGACACTTTGAACTGTAAAATCATTTTGTGTGTAATGTTGCGTCGCAAATTTCGTAGTTAAAAATAACGAAAATTTCAGAATTTCACATAAGTTAACGTGGCATCCCTAGTTGACATGTCGACTAGTTTCAGCGACATATATAGGTTGTTTCAAAATCAATACTGACTGAGTCGATTTTTAAATCGACTTAGAAGTCCTTTGTGAGGCTTGACTTCAAGCTTAATATTAACGTGTAAAAGGTTCTTTGTAATTATAGAAAATTTAGAAATGTAAACTTGTCGAATTAATCATATTGTGCTACAACCTCCATAATATGCTCATAACGGGGGTGCGTTTGCTCAGCTGTGATCTTTAGCATTGAGACACTCAACAATTCATAGAACGTTACTATCAGTGTCTGTTGTTGTTTTAGGGTTATTTTTGCGTTGGTAATAATAAAGTGGAAGAGATTGGATAATTCTTTAGATTTCTGAAACACTACTGTAGAGGATCTTAACTTTTGTGTGAATCGTGTTTTTGTTGGTTTGAACAGTATTAGGTCTTGGATGTATACCATATATAAATGATAGTTTTGGACATTCGAGAATGTGTTTTTTGTATACTCCGTCATTTCTTGTAGTCTTGTTCTGTTTAAATACTTGGTTCACTGTGAAAGTTTAAACATGACGGGAAAATATTTTTATTCAACAAAAACAGAAGCAGTGGTTGGTTTGGAAAACTCACTTTTTTCTTTCTCTGGTCTATGTGTAACTTAAAAAAACAAGTGTGTTCACAGATGCACACTTTGTGTGTGTGCACACCTTGTGCACACAAACTTGCCATTCCCGAAGAACTTAGGAGTGTAAACACGGCTCCGTCTCGGTTTGTTTATATTAGTAGTTTGTTTTAGTAAAGTTTGCCATCCATTAATATCTGCGTCCCCTCAGGTCAGAAAGTTTATACAAGCGGTGGTCTCACAGCCTCTGTGTTTTGTTCCATAGATTGATTGTTGAAGTAATTTTTTCTTTGCCCAGTCATTACATGATCTTAAGAAAATCATGGGGTAACATATCACAGAGCATGATGCTGTGTCACATTTCAGAGAGCTTGTATTCTCAGGGCCTCTTTAACTGTGAACGTAGTGTAAATATTCATTTGTTTAATTTTGTTTCAGAGGGTATGGATGATTAAGTAACGATTAACTGAATTTTGTGGTGACTAATTTGCTATTAAGCAAATGTCTCCTTTTAATGTCAAGACAGCTCATACGATGTTTGGGAGTGAAGCCCGATCACTTTTAATTGAGACCAGCTGCTGGTATATCCAATTTACTTTGGTGTCCCTCGTCGACCCCAGGCTCAAACACAGGGTCTGTTTTTCTGATTCCTGCTCCTTACAGCCTTTCTGTGTGCTGGCTTTTGTTCCAGCTGAGCTCTCAGTTATCCTTGATTGAGCTATCAGGCAGAGAAGCCATTGAAATCGAGTCATATTCATTTAGAGGTGTGTTTCCTGGGGAATCTAGAGTTTAGAAATAGTTTTAAGGACCAAAAGATATTTATTTAAAAATCTTTAATATTTTGTGTTCCTTTCTTCAGAAAACACTTTATTACTGGGGCATATTTGTACTAATAAAAGAAACAGCTTTCGTTCTTTTGATTTATTTCTCGGGGAAAAGGATGGTTAATATGAATGAAGTTGATTCCTTTCTCCATGTATCTGTTCCAGTTAGTATTGTGGTTATTCCATATCATGTCAAATCTAATCTAAGTTTATCGAATGTGCAACAGTAAATAAACGGTGGTAGGTGCAGGCAATGAAGTGAGTTTCCATGAAGGCCATTAATTATGGTTGCAGAATTCTGGGAATTTTCCCATTAATTCCCATATATTTCTGTTAATTACCATGGAAAGTTTCCAACTTGGAATATTAACAAAATTCCCCAGCTTAACTTCCCATGAATTGGGAATTCTCTGGAAAGTTTCTGCAAATTTTCCACCCCTTTACAACCCAGTCGCATGTAAAAAAAAAAAATTAATAAATTTAAAAATAAATAAATGCTGCATATATTTAAAAAAAGCCATGTTATAGTTGGGACTTTTATGGAGCATGTTTCTTTGTCTCTGAATGCTCTGATAATGTTTTCCTGCAAACAGTGTGTGACTGGGTTCCCGGAGGATGATCAGTCTTGGGAAGTATGGTCTGGATGATTTTGCCATTGCAGTGGTCACACAATATCCACCTTCTCGTTCCAGGATGGCGGAGCCTCGGTTTAACAACCCATACTTCTGGCCTCCACCACCTGCCATGTCTGGACAGGTAAGATAGCCCATGATATCCACCCCCCACCCCCTCGGCAAAAAAAAAAACAACAAAGTCACAGAACCTTCTGTATCTGATCACAGTGTTGCGATCCGGTTAGAGCAGAATAGGACAAACTATGGCCCACAGGCTGCGTCCACACTGCTAGCAGCTTTAATAAGTCATTTAAGCCAACTTTATGGTGATCTAGTGCTAACTGTGTACATGGTCATCCAGGGCACTAGATGGCACTAGATCAGCCACACTGTTCCCGTTGAAGCGGAATCCAGTTTTAGGTTTCCTTTTAAGTTTTTCCTCATTAACTCTTGTGAGATTTTGGAATACGTCTGCATTATCTCGCAATACATGTTTATTAATGATTCTGCTGTGGATGTTCAAAATACAAAGTGTAATATAAACAGACTAATAACAAAAACTAAATGACACAGACATGTCCTGTACATTGTGCTTTAACTGGTATATTATGGGGACAATGCACACAATTTAATTTTCAGATTATGTAATTTTATATGTATTCATAATTGCATGGTGTCCATTTTCCATATCATATTAGTTATAAGTGCACATATGATTAAATTTACGTTAGGCCATCTATAACAGAAGTGACTTGCCTTACAATTAAAAGATTTAATGTGGTCTTTGGGCCATAAAGTTTGCCTACCCCTGGTTTAGGATGTGGACATTCTCAAAAAGTGTTTTTTCTGTCCCCTGGTGAAGAGTGGGGTGAATTACAGTAGTGAGTCACCATACACCTTTAGACATCAAATGGGATGGAGCTCAAAGGGACCGATTTCACAAAATCAGTTTTGTGTTCTTACCTCCAAGTTAAAAATAATTTAAAAAGTAATTCAACAAACAACCTGTAAAATTAGCCAGGCAAAGGCTTAATTGTTTCAGTTTAGCTTATGTGAGAAAAGTTATCACGAAAGGGATGTTTCAGTTCACATTTAACTAGATATGATTGTGATTTCCGGTTGCTTTTTGGATCAAAACCACATTTGCAAAAAGAAAAATTGTCACACTGCTGTCACACTGGTAGTTTTGCTTAAGAGAATTCCAGTGACTCAAAAAGCAGTTTGCATCATACGGCCATCAGGGGGTGCTAAACTGGTCCTTAGGAATTTGCCCTACAAATAAGTAAGTTTGTTTTAAAGGCACTAGTACCTGTTTTGGAGGAAATATGTTTTTCCAAAGCCAAGCCTTCACTAAATCAGATGGCTTATTAATGTATTTGCCTGGATTCTGTGATGCCTTAGATAGTGTTTGGTATATAAACATATATAAAAAGTCCTATGTATGTATTGTGTTGCTCATGCACTGCTTATTGTTAGTGACAGTTTTGTAAGGGCAGGTTTTATACTGATGATGTTGTAAATATGATCCATTGCTAGAAGTTCATTCACCTCAGTGTTTATAAGGAGGTGATTAAGATTGATCTGTGAATGTTTCTCCCCACTTCTGAAAATGGGGATAAGTGCACTTATGGCTGGGTAATATGACACAATATTTTATCACGATTCATTTACTCGTAAGTCTATCGGTAGTCATCACAATAAGTCTTTTTTATTATTATTTTTAACTTAAGTGCTCCAATTTTGCCTATACAGTTTTGCCCTTAGGATTTCTCTTAGATAGAGAACATCAAAGAGACAACAAATTGACTGGACTGCAAACTGAAATCAAATTTTTATAGATAAATCAAGATTCTAACAGGTCGGGATGCTGTTGAGCTAAATTTCAATATTAGTTTAAATACTAGAACTCGTGGCCATAAG
>JABFEB020000124.1:22660134-22670724 GCA_019775895.2 Stomatorhinus ivindoensis
TTATCGTTTTCAATATTAGGTGCTGTCAAGTCGAGGTTGACGCCAAGCGACCATATAAACGGCATTCCTCATTTTTTGTCCATCCATCTTGTCATTACATGTCCAGAAAAAGACATCTTCCACTGGGGCATTTGTACTTCTCGTGAAATTTTTGCTTGTTTCGATTCACCTCTTTTCCTCGTGCCCCATTGAATTCTTAAAAGCCTTTTCCAGCTTTTTGATTGTCTAGCTTTTGCATTCATAAAGATTAAAATAAAACACTATATTCTGAACAATTCCGATTGTTGATCTTAGACGTGATAATACTGAAAGGTTTCATACTTTATTGCTTGTCTTCGTGTTGAAGGCTATTCCAATGAGGCAAAAGCTCTCTATACTTTTTATGTTTTAACTATCAAAACTAAAGTTTGCTGCCAACCTTGTGCTCACCTTTGTTTGTTTCCATTTTTATTTGTTACATACATAATGAAATGCAGTACAACTGTGTAGTGAAATGACTTTCCACCTACTTCCTGGATTAAATCAAAATTAAATAACAATTAAAATAATAAAGATAAAATATAAATAGTTAAACGTCTAAGCATCCTACAGTAGTGGAGGCGCTGTCATTTTAATCATATCGTTGGCGTGCGCTACGTGTGTCAGTGCTTCTGGATGAGGACACCTATCGGAGGCTGAAGCTGAAGCTGGACACCCTCTCGATAGGCACCCTGCTGTAATGCCTCACATGTGTCCTCCTAAAGTAAACAATCGACTCTTTTGTTTGCTGATGTACAGGTGGGAATCGTTTTCCTGGCTAGAGCTTGCTTTCCTGGCTACAGCTTCCCCGCCTCCTACTTGTAGGCCATTTCATCATCATTGAAGATCCGACCCGCCACGACAGTGTCGTCAGCCAACTTAACAGTAGTGTCGGAGTTGAATGTGGCTGCACGGTCATGCATGTTGTGGGGAACACAAAATGACTATGGCATAATCTTACACGCTGACTATCAACTAGCTTTAAGCTACCCCTTGTACGACGGGGCGCAGGGTTATGACGTTGTGACCTTGTATTTCTTCCACGTTGAGGTTTGTCTGTCTTTAGATGAAAAAGACAGTCAGTTTGACGATGTTTGTGCCTCACCGCAGTGTATAGTGTTCAGAGCAGGGGACTTTGCTTTCAGCCATAGTCCCGCATATTCCTTATTTTTCTTTCAAGTGTCCTGAGATATTTTTCAATTTTCACTATTAGTATGGTGTCATCGGCATCTTGAAAGTCGTTAATGTTTCTTCCATTAAACTTGAGTCCATAGTTGTCTTCTTCCAGCCCAGCTTTTCTCATATTAGGCCTATTTTTTTTGCATATTTGCATATGCAGAAAAACTATAATGACAAAATACAATCACGTCTTCCTTTACTTGTCTGGAACTAGTCAGTTTCCCACATTTCATCCAGTTTCTATCATGTCTAGAGATTTTTCATAAGAACAAGATTCTGGCTTTGGTACCTCAGTTGAGAACATTCCATAGTTTGACATGGCCAGCACAATGCAAGACTTCATTGTAATCAATAGTGTATAGTTTATTCATCTGTAAAATTAACGTTTAGAAAATTGTTGCTAAATGTGACACTAGATGGCAGTGTTTTATTACATTGAATGTCCAGACGGAAAACGGACATTTGTATTGTGTTTCTTCTGGTTGATGTGGGAAAAAGTTCAAAGAGTTCAAGCAGCTGGGAAGTTACTTATAAGAACGGGAGGAATTTTGGACGGCTTTGCCCCCGAGAAATGCAGGTTATGAAATTTAATTAGACTTAATTCAAATCAAGAGAACAGAGACAAACTTAAATACTAATCTCGCTGATTATTTTACTAAATTTAGATCGGGAGTACTTGGAGTTAAAAACTGAACGGTTGGAAGGATGACAAGTTTTAGTCCTTTTGGCTCGAAGTCTACTACGCGATCGTCTGTCAGACTTAAATCTCCTTCGTGTTGTGTCGCAGAGTGAATGCAGCCCTCCCATATTATTTCTTGAATCAATGGTGCATTGTGCACATCTCTTATACAGTCCGCGGGGAAAATAAGGAAACCAGGAACCTCGGCTGGGGAGCTCCCGGTCTGGCTGAATAGATAGTGGGTTTGGTTTATTGTGAGTCAATGCGAGGATGTCTCCCTGATCCAGAGCGGTCCGATGGGGGTCGAACCTCCTCTCCAGCAAATTAAATGCTTGAGCCCCCTCCCCACTAGAGTGCGGGGGCTTTTCCGCACTCCAGCAGGACTCGAATAACGGGAACACTGCACTGTCAGCATGAATCTGTTTGTCGTTGATGCCAAACCAACAGCGTCAATAGCATAGAAAACCGACAGATTATGAATATATCTAACTATACATCACTTGTGTTCATTTTCCTCTTAGTGAACTGAGAATTACAGTTATTCTCTCTAGACTTCTGACGTGGCCACAGTGATTTCCTTTGAATGTAGTCATTTTCAAATAGGTTAATTCATGGATCTTTATAGTAATTCGCTTCCTGTGTACAATAAATCCTCACCCAAATATACGTAAGTCTTCTTATATGTAATTTAAATATTTTTCTTTCCGCAACAAATTAGGTCCAGTTCGAGGATAGTTCCCACTTTGTAAAAACCCTCCGTCACACCGATTCAAACTCGGGTGACACTATAGTACTTACAAGGTAAAACGTCATGAATTTTTTCTCAGTATGAAATACAATGCCTTTTTGGCAACCAAGCAAAAGCACTATGTATAGCGACTAGAATCCAACACGGATACTCGAAAATCCACTTTTACATCAAGACCACGTCATATTAAAATCAGCCTATATTCTGACGATGCATGGCCTATCTGTCAGCCCACTGGGACACAGTGTCATCTTTATGTTTTTTCTTCTATTCCAGATAAGCTTTTAAACATAAATCATAGACTGAGAGCCCATGAGCTATGGGTTAATTATTATTTGAGATTCCCCAATTTACAACCATTTAATAGTGTTTTAACTTCCCGTGTATAACAAAATGACTGAACTGTCCACTGTTTTAATGCGGTTAGTGCATACTTAAAGTGTCCAGTTAAGAAAAATCGGGAAAATCAGCTGTACGAAGGAATTTGGCGTAATTTATTTAAAGAGGTGTGATAAACACACCCTGCTGTGTGCAGAACGCCTTTGACTTCTTAGCTATGGTTGCTCCGCTGTACGCTGCAGTCCTCGGGACGGCAGGAGGTCTTGGACGCAGTCTAAAGCCGGAGATTCAATGGGCTCGAATTTCGTGTGTGTGCAGCCAATTACGTAAGGTGCAGACCTTCGGCAACATAATTTCAGTGAGCTGCTTCCCAAACAATAGACCCGGTGGTTACAGTGTTCTAAATACATAAGCGTCAACCTAACGGAAATATCTTTCAGATAGATTAGGGTCATCTTTGTGTTTCTGTGTGATCGGTGGTTTTAAAGCATTTGGAAAAGTTCATTTTATTATGTAAACAGAGAGTCTGGCTTATAAAAGAATGGAAACTAAGCGGATTCATTGTTATAATAAACAGTAAATAGTAAAATTCTGGTAAAGCCACATTTTTGTGGTCCTGTGTGTTATCTCTGCAGTGCAGGTAGTGTTGACGCAGTCTCCAGACCCTGACTGAAATCTGTGTCTTTCTGAGCTCATGCCCCTGGTGTTTCAGAGCGGACACAGCAACGCCACTGAAGGTCGTATCTGTGGATATAGTGGGGTTCCGCTTGCTCGCCTCTGCTTGCTGCGGTGTATCGCTGGCACGTTTCCAGCGTCTGGATCTTCACCAAGGTTGCTGTTGAAGGGCTGGAAATGACCGTGCAGCTGCTGGCCGCGACCGCTTACCGGGTGACCGTCCAAGAGCTGGCCTCGGTCGCTTACTGGATTGACTGTCCAAGGTCTGGCGGTCGCCCTAATTCGGGGCAAACCCCCAAACTTAACTACGGACCCGGGGACTTGGGATCTGAAGCAATGGGACATAGCGGGAACCAAAAGAAGCGGTTCTGCATTCTAAAAGGCAGGTGCTGAACCGTCATAAATTACGATTCTGAACGCTGGGATTACATAGCAAAGCCCCCAGGGACACCTAACTCACATGAAGGGCAGCCATTTCACAGAGGGAAACAAAACTGTGATTTCTAGTTTTTGATGAAAGCAACAAGAACGTAGTTAGTGTGATGGCTAAAGAGTAATCAATGATCTCAAGCAGGAAGTCTCCGCAATGCTGTGTAGATGTAAAGGCGGAGAATGGTCACGTCGCAGCGTTGACGTCTCATCTCGGTCGATATGAGTGTCAGTGTATAAGGTCCTAGGTGACAGAAATACTTTTAAAATGGTACTTCGCACAGTAGCTCCGCAGCCTGACGTTTTGGTATTTGCTATTTGAAAGATTTATAACAGGCTCGTTCAACCTGCTGTTAAATATATATTGTCCTATTAAGGAAAAAAAGCATTAAAAATACATTTTGTAATGGGAAAAGGATAAAATGAGGTTATTACGTATTTATTGAAACATGGGGGAGTTTGCTTATTGTCAACGAAATGCAATTTCTTACAGAGGACCAGCTACAGGACCCTGACAAACCCACAGCTGTGAGCAATGCTGCTAAAATCCCTCCAACATTCCTTTTTTTGTTTGCCCCAGAGGATGGAACGGCTGCTGTTGCCAGGGGGGGGGGGGGGGATCTCATTGTCCAATTGTGGAATGGGGGAATTGCAGACCACAGAGGGATTACCATGGGACTGCACGACTCAGTCTGCAAATCAGGGATCTGTCTGCCCACAGCTCTGACGGACTGTCGATTTGATGTACCTTGGTGGTAAATTATGATGCGTCTGGCAGAATGTAATTGAACGGAGCAGAAAATGTCGAATCCGTTATGACAGACATGTGTCTGACACTGAGAATCTTTTGACGCATTTTCAAAAGTCCCTGCGACCAAACAATATGTTGTGGCCCAGGGTAGAGCGTCGGCGGTGACAGCCCTGCAGGAGAAGCAGCAGCAGATGGCAGGCCTATCGGCCTCCCATGGACTCCCCACTCTGCTTCCTTTGTCCCAGGTGGCAGTGCCCTGGTGATGTGATCATAGCCTGTCAGGGGTGATGGTGGGGGGCGGGGCAGAGCAAGGTGGGGATGGGGTCAGACACGGCCAATGGAAGACCCCCGTGACAATGATTCATCAGCTGGCCAACAGAAAACCTCGCTTTATTGAGACAGGTTAGTGCTCACAAACCAATTTCCTTTAAAAAAAAAAAAATCCTACACAATAAATTAAAGGAAAATGAAATTTAAAAATGTTAAACATTATGTAACAAGCAGGGAAGGGAAAAAGTCCACATAGACTTTTATGGACATAGCATATTTCTGCAGCATTAAAAATGGGGATTATTATGGTTCCTTCAGTACACATCAAGCAGACCTCCAGGCAGCATGGAGACGCTTCTGGGTGGGGTGGCAAGATTGGGCTGCTTCCTCAGCTCAATTTCTAAAACCATCAGAATGGTTCAGCACGTGTGAGGGATGCTGGTTACCTGGGAGGGTGCTGGATACCTGTGCTTCAATGGGGAAATACAACCTCATGACTCCCCATAAATAAAAATAACATTACCTGTATCACCCTTGTATTTTCTTATATCTATTTTTCCAATGGGAAAATGAATGTGAAGCCTTTTGACAGAGTCGGTGGGGGGGTCAAAGGGGGCTGATTGCTGTGGATGTTGTGGATGGAGCGGGGGTGGGTAGAGGGTACAGTGGGTGAGCGTAGTCATCTCACATGTGATGATACTGTAGCAGATGTGGTCTTCGTGCGATGGTACAGGTGTGGGAGTGGTTAGTTTGGCTGTGATGATGCAACACTGAGCTTGGCAGTTCGGACTGAAGACGTGGTGAGCACAGAGATGTGTGTGGTAGTTGGTACTGTAGGGTACTGTAGGTATGTTAGGTTGAGACAGCATGGTAATGGAGTGTGGCAGAGGTAGGAGAGGGCATAGTGGATGTATCTCATATGCAACTGAGCTTTAAAAGTGCTCATGCTAATCCCAGAACTGGGTGCATCGCAACAAGAACATTTCTATTTTCGCATCTGGTTCATTTTTTCCACCGTCCAGTCACCTGGCTGAGATGATCCTCCTAGCGCGGGCTGAATTCGGTCAGGAGCCGCCTCCCAAGCGCATAACTCCTCACAGCATTCGAGATTAACTAAAAACCAGGATGATATTTTCAGTCCGGCTGGTTCACAACGTTAGCGAGCAAAGCTGTAATTTACCCTTGGGCTGTTTATTGTCAGACATATAGGCTGCGTTTTAAAAATGACGAGGTGAAAATCGAACTACTTGTCTGTCTTGCTACGTTTAGGCTACATATTTCGTGTGAATCAATCAGGCAGTGAAAAGTGACTCTGCTTTGTGTCGAACCCGCAGTGGCACCCAGCTAGGAGACCGCACCAGTGTTGTCCCTCCTCAGACTGGTGTCCGCTTACATAGCGACCAGCTGGGAATATGGCCTCCTGCCCCTCCAGCCTGTCTGATCACTGGGCTTAGATGATGATGTGGTGAGGCAGAGGGTTGAGGTATCTAATTATGAATCAACAGACTTCGCAATCTCCTGACTTACCTGCGTCAGGCAAAGATCAATCTTACATACAGAGAGCAAATTTGCAAAGCTGACTCGGATTTTGGTTCCCAGCATTGCGACACATGATGGGGATGCCTGACTTTAGCTCATCGGTCATTCACATCACGAAAACAACAAAAAAAGATGGACTGCGTGACTTTTGCAAATTTGTTCTTCAAATGTTAGCTATCTGCTCCCATATCAAACTTGTGCCACCAGGGGGTGATGTATGGTGGGGGGGACGGTGGCTGAAGGTAGAAGCCCATCAGACTTTGCTGGAGGTAGCATGTCGAGAAAATAATGTTTACCTTTGTTTCGGGTTAAACATGCTTATTTTAGCATCTAGGGTTTAGGGTAAACGGGGGGGGGGCTGTGTTTTTGTTTCGCGACACATGAGAACACCATGATGTCTATGTATATGTTTGTGTGTGTGTGTGTGTGTGTGTGTGTGTGTGTTATATTTCATGTTTCTATGGGTGTTTGCGTGCACCACCATGCAGGACGGATGCCTCATTTAGTCAATAGCTTGATCTCACTGGCAAGGAGAGCACTGAAGTTGTAGGAGGCGTCTGGAAGCTTGGGGGTGGGGTGACGGGGCGGGGCCAGCTCTGGGTCGCTCTCGCTGGAGGTAGAGCCCACGCTCATGGCACAGACCACTTCTGGCACAGCGCTGGCTGGCGGACAGGCCTCGGGTTCGCTGCCCGTCTCGCTGGTGCTGGACACCACCGAGAGCAGGGAGCCTTTGCGGCCCAGCCGGCCTGGCAGCAGCGAGAGGGCGTAATCGGCCACGCTGCCCGCCACGTCCATGCCGCACACCTGGTCGAAAGCAATGAAGCCCACGTTGGCGTTAGCCTCGCACACCACGAAGGAGCCATCGTTGCGCTGCAGCAGGTCGATGCCGCACACATCCATGCCGAGGATGTTGGACACTTGGATGGCCAGCTGCTTGCCCTGCTCGCTCAGCGGGTACATCATCCCGACACCGCCTGTAGGGGGCAGCAGAGCGCCTTCTTTTTAATCCAATGCGTCTTCAACACATAGTGCGACCAGTAGACATTGTTCCACATCACACACACATCACACTCTCACACTGCTCACACATCAGCTGACCAATACATCTTTCAAGAAAGTGTCAACTATAGAACGTTCTGGAACAGATGGTGTACAGCAGTCACCCACCCAGAGAGCAGTTGCTCTGCATGCGGCCGTCCGTCGAGCAGCGTAGCATAGATCCCACTACTCGCCCGCCTACCAAGATCACCCGCACGTCCTTGCCGTGGGACTCCTTCACATACTCCTGGAATAGGTAGGGGGCGTCGTGCCGGATCAGGTGGCTGAGGTCTGAGAGGTGATGCTTGTCCCGTGCCAGGAAGACAGTCTTTCCTGCATCGGGGGTAAAAGGGGTAGGCATGGAGTCATGGATGTGTCAGACGTGCCAAAGCGCATAGATTACACGTCGCGGTTCGCTGACCTCGGTGTCCACGCGCGTTTTTTACCACCACGGGATAGCCCAGCGGCTCCGCCTCATCGATCATCTTGCGGAAATTCTCGTGTCCCCCTGGGAATGAGATCGGACACACAGGACGTGCGATGTGAGAACGAGGCTTGGCCTTCTTATGCTGGAAGACACCAACATCTCACCCTGCGTCTTCCCCGACACCCAAGGAAAACATCAACGAATGAAAACTGAACATCTGGTATTTTCAGGCCATTTTTGGCGCGTTTTCACTGTCCACATGGGGACATTTCCAATGAAAGTCTGTGTGTTTCTGTACGAAACGACATTCTGATGTAAAATCACGTCCAGGCTCTGCCCCTCTGCATAAAGGTCGCCCAGCACACTTCAGTCTGCCACTGAGTTGCAGCTTAAAGTGAGCGAATGACTAATCGCCGACCACTAAGCAGAGGTACCAGAGATGAACCAATACCCTATGTGTCCGAGAGACGGGTTTTTTGCGTCTCTCGTCTTCATGCTTTCGCATTGGACTCCCTTAGTAAACCTCGGGGGTGCAGGCATAGTGATAGTCACCAGGATGTGTACACCAGCTACTGCAGACGCGTCAACAACTGCGGAAGCTTTGAGTCATCGTGCTGATGCATCTGTATGGAAGCTAAAACTGCATAGCATTAAAAGGGAACAATGTGGTCGTTTTCCAGCATATAGTTTATGATAGTCCTGGGATATCTGTGCTGTTTTCTCTTGCATTTTAGACTTGAAATTGTAAAATAATGTTGCTTTAATAGGCATGCCCTGATTTAAGTCATTCCAATCCTTAGGTTCCCAATGGATGATAGCTGGACTGAAGAAACCTGCAAAGTCTTGGTTGAGAAGTCAAATGACCTCATGGGGTTCCACAGTAGATGTCTGAAGACATCTGAAGTTAGCTGGAAGCCACTTTGCACCTACCATATGAGAAGGTGTCCGGCAGCGGGACCCCATGGCCGGCCAGCTCCTGGAAGGTCCAGAATTTGTTGACGCAGTTGAGGATGGCCTGGGGTCGGTTCAGCAGCCGGCAGCCCAACTTCTCCAGGTGCCGCAGCACGGTGATGTCACTGTCTGACTGCACCCAGGGTGTGGGGACCCGCACCACGACCACCTGGGGGTAGGTCGTCACCAGCTCCTGGTCCACACGCAGCCCTGAAGAACCACCGAGTTGCGTCAGCCCATGTTTGTCCATCTGCCAGGGCTTCAAACACCCCACAGCTTGGATCATGAGGCCCCCCCAACAGTTTTAGGCCGAAATACTGCTGATGGTTTTAAAATGTTGGGCAGTGTGGCATCGAGGCGATCTGTGGCTGTCCTCTGTCTGAACACGGGCCAGACACTTCACACACACAGAGCTCAGGGTCACATCAGCCCCACACTGCAGCGTAAACCTAAACTGCCAAACACCAGGCTCAGTGCCATATAGCTTCATACAGACATTACACGCAGTTTGTATGAACAGGATGTGACCTCTTTGTGGTGTGGCCTTGTGGGTTTTTATGGCATAGTTTTCAGATGGTGCATCTTTTGGAGGGTGGGGTCTTATCGTGAGGCCTTGAGAGCATGTGTTTTTGTGGGGGTGTGGTCTTTTCAAGCAGTGGCCTTTTGAATGCGTGGTCGTGTCATATGATCTATTAATTAAATACAACTACAGATGGGTAACAGGCATACAACACAATCAGAGGGTGTCTGCGTGTACAGCTACGGTGACCATATGCATTTGGCCGCAGCCAGGTGTCCATTTACAAGTACAAACAAGGAACAAAGTACAAATATGGATCACAAAAGAGGAGGGTACTGGGAGACAAAACTGGTACGGGTAACATCGGAATATACTGAGAAACGAAGGGCCATTTATGGGTAAATTGAGGATTTAGGGTGACACTAATACAAGAGTCCCCCAGAGTCTCTGCTATTTTACTATCTGTCACTGGTACTGGAGTCCCCCAGAGTCTCTGCCCTTTAACTGTCTGACACTGGTACTGGAGTCCCCCAGAGTCACTGCCCTTTACTGTCTGACACTGGTACTGGAGTCCCCCAGAGTCACTGCCCTTTACTGTCTGACACTGGTACTGGAGTCCCCCAGAGTCACTGCCCTTTACTGTCTGGCACTGGTACTGGAGTCCCCCAGAGTCACTGCCCTTTACTGTCTGACACTGGTACTGAAGTCCCCCAGAGTCTCTGCCCTTTACTGTTGGACACTGGTACTGGAGTCCCCCAGAGTCTCCGCTATTTTACTATCTGCCACTGGTACTGGAGTCCCCCAGAGTCTCTGCCCTTTAACAGTCTGACACTGGTACTGGAGTCCCCCAGAGTCTCTGCTATTTTACTATCTGCCACTGGTACTGGAGTCCCCCAGAGTCTCTGCCCTTTAACAGTCTGACACTGGTACTGGAGTCCCCCAGAGTCTCTGCTATTTTACTATCTGCCACTGGTACTGGAGTCCCCCAGAGTCTCTGCCCTTTAACAGTCTGACACTGGTACTGGAG
>JABFEB020000124.1:22672936-22683961 GCA_019775895.2 Stomatorhinus ivindoensis
AACTCTAGGATGGCGGCCAGCGGCTTATGGTCCACAAAATCGATCTCATAGACCCCGGGCCAGCTGTCATCTGTCCCTCCTAATCTGCATCACTTTTTCTCAAATAAACAAGATGAGGGTGTTCCGATCGCCCTCTCCCCTGCCCCACACACACACGTACCACAGTGGCCCCAGGTCTCTCATCAAATTTCGAAGTGCTCCATCAGTTGTCCTGAAAAAACAGACCCCACCTCCAGCTTCACCAGACAGTGTCATAATGGACATGTGTGAAAATAAAGTTTTCCTCTCCATTCCTCTTTAGGGCAAAGTGCCCTTTGGACCTGCAAACAGTGACTACCGCATACCACTCACCCGTCAGGCTTGCAGCTCAGAGCATTATCTCGCTCCAGTCAGCTTCCCTATTGGTGCTGTCTGGTTTTATATCACGGACTGTTACGCTCATGCGGAACCATATGCGAGACTGAAAATTTCAGAGCACTCCTGACCATCCTGAATATCTAGTCAGATCCTGCGCAAAACGTCTCTCGGGAAGCCAAAACGTCACTTATCACAGGTATAAAACCCTGGGATCCAAGTTGTTGGGCAAACTGGAGGCACCGCGTTCAAATTAGAAGTTAAATCATATGCACGTCAGCCTAGTCGCCACCACATCACCCACATGTCGTGTTTGAACGCGAAAGCTGCAGCACCTAACGCCAGTCCTGACCGGAATAGTTGTATAAGTTGAAGGCTGCGACCTTTACGGTGGGAAAAGCAATGAAAGACCGCTCCCCTGCCCAAGAGGGACACGCTACGTGGAAACGCATCAGCAAGAAGACGGGAATCGCGCCTCATGCAGCCTTACAGCTTCCTTAACTTTCTATCTATCTATCTATCTATCTATCTATCTATCTATCTATCTATCTATTTCAACGACATGCGCCGCTTATTTTTACCGCAATAGCACAAGTTAAGCTAATCGAAACAATGAACATTTTCACATAATTTGCATCACAAAAGGCATGTTTCCTAAAGGTGATAATGATATCCGTCACCAACCTGTGTGTACGTGCTACACGTTTCAATGTCTCTGCGAGGCGCCCCGAGACGCGCGGATAATTTCAGGTGCCTGCTGTAGATGGTCCTTCACTGAAACTAATTGCATAGTAAAGTGTATGATAATGTCCGGTGGCGTGAAAAAAGAGAAAGGGGGGGGGCTTAATAAAACGAGATTTTTAACATAAAAAAGAAGAGAAAAGAAGCAAACAGCGCCCATTTTGTAGGCTACCCCCTCCGCCCCCTTTATCCAGACTGGCTTCAGCTGAAAAGGGTTATGCTGTGAAACGGAAGCACAACAGACAGCTACTCTCAGACACACACACACGCACACACACACACTTAATGCACAGGTAACACACCCCCGTCTCCCCGGTCACCCCATGCATGCATAGTGGGAAAAGGCACCACCATCCTGACTGTGCTTACCTAGCTGCCCCCCAGTGATGGTGAGCACAATCTGATCCATGAGCAGCGAGCGGAACTCAACATCATCCTCGGCGCAGCGCTGTCTCAGAGCCCGCAGGATCTGAACCTGCGGGTATTCTTGGCTGATGCGCCGGTCTGTTACGAACCACACCCGGGAGCACATGGCCTGGGATGCCAGGTTCTGCCGCAGTCGGGGTTTTGCGAGGGAGAGGGGTCCAGGGTCGAGGGACAGGGGGACGAACAAGAATAGCACGATGCGGTCAGAGTCGGCCGGTCGGAGGTCTGCTGAGGTTAAAACGGTTGGGTTCTCGGTCCGCTGGAGCCCGACACGGTCCTGCGACCTGTCCGACCAGGAGAATTAACAGATTCCTGCACACGCTTGAAGTTTGTATTAGCGTTATTCCCGGTTCGTCGGTTCAGGGTCCTGATAAAGTGCAGCGAATTTGCGACTATCTAAGCCAAAGAAGGTCAAAGGGACTAACAAGCCCGTCTGTCTGTGGTGTCCGGTGGGTTTTTGTTCTTCTTGCTGGGTCTGTCCCGCTCGTGCTGCGCTTCTCCACGACCACGGCTGCTTTGTGACTCCCTACCTACCGGATGGAGCAATCAATTTCCAGTCCTGATGCGGTGAGAACAAAGCTGGACACACTAACCCACCCCCAGTCGAACGTAATAACTTACTGTCTAACTGGAAACAAAGTAGCCGCCAGGAGAAAAAGAAAGACAGAAAATGATAAAGAAAAACTAGAAAATGGAGGCTATGGTGACCGACATGGACGCGCTTCTAAACCTGTCCGACAGTCTTGCGGTAAATGTACCGCCCCCCGGCTTTCCACGGTTATCGGTGCTGAAATAATAAATAAATGATGTAGCTACGTTGAGTTCATCCTCGCCCCCTCGCCTGGGTTGCCAGATATTTTTAAAAACCTCCCCAGTGGTGGATTTAAACCATGTAGCCTAATTTGAAACGGGTTTTCACCACTTGTTAATTAGGCCTTCAATTCGTTTTTATCTCACCGTTATAAAGGCCATATCAAATGATAGGCTATACTTTTTCCCGCGTGGTTTATATGAATAAATTTAATCGGTTTAATTTAGTTCAACACGAAATGACGGAAATTCTACTCGTAGCCTATAGAATTCTAGCCATGCCACGTGTAATGAAGAGGTCCACAGTAAAATAGACCCCCGTGGTCTTTTATATTACCTTTCTATGTCTAGTGTCTTTGGCATCACTATAGTGCAAATTACCGGCGCAAGGGAACAATTTCTATTCAGAACATGGCTTTCTTCACAGCTGCCCCTTCCCTATTTTATGTTATGTAGGCCTACTTTAAACATTTTTGTAAAACTTAAAAGAGAGCAGGATGCCCGTATACTCCCATAGACAAACCTCACCGCACAACCATCAGCGTCAAATGAGTTCGCATTCATCGGGATTCCCATATCTGGCAACCTTCCTCTCTCTCTACCCCATCCGCCTCCCCCCTTCGGAACTCTCCCTCTCCGCGTCCTCCAACAGAAGCAGCCAATGGACTCCCCCCGGTGTTGCCTGTGCACCAACCAATCGTGGTCCACACACAAGTGCTTGCATGAGTGTCGGTCGCTCCCCCCTTCCCCAGCTCCGCTACCATTCCTCTCTCTTTTTTTTTTTTTTTAAAAAAAGGACTTGAATCTTGGATGACATTGATTAGGTGTTTATTTGCATTTGCGATGCAGCGCAAAATCTATCCTGTTAATGTCACTGAGGAAAGTTTTGTTTTCCAGATCTGGGATAAATAAACATTATTTATTCATGTCACAACTTCTTCAGATTTGACAACAATAAGACGGGAGGCCTATGGGTAGCGGACTCAAAGATGATCATGAAACGGTTTGTGCATTCATCCTAATTTTATGACGCAACATACGGAGCGTTTTAGTCGACAGTTAAATATAGTTAGACTGGGTGTGGTGTTTATACGTGGCAAATTCATTTCTGTTTAGAGTAACTTCTGAAATGTCCGTTCAACGATATTCCAAAGATGGATACACGTGAGTTTCTTATAAAAGCATCCAAAACGTGCCACAGATTATTTGGTTATGTAGGGAGATATGCGTGTATTTGGACTATAGTCACCACCCAAAATACAAGCAACCATGTCCTGTATAATTTTTTGAATTAATAATAAACGTCCTTGACGTTTCTGAGCAAAACCAGGACGACCATCACTGAAGACCTCGACATTTCATGTGATAAATTATAACAAAACGGGAATCATATGGCAGATTAACTGGAGCCTACATTTTTCATACTTCGCATTCACTATATGTATATAATAGCAGTAGCCTTAACGGTATGATTCATTCCACACAACAAACCATCGCAAAGGAGAAGCGCAGAGGTCCGCGGGAATCTGACAGACCAACCAGAATTATAAATGTGTAGGCGGTCTCCCAGTGAATAGAGCCAATAGGAGAAGAAGGGTGTGTGGTGGGCGTAGCCTATGACCGCTATCTTCTCCTCAACGCCTCGTGAGAGAAAGAAAGTCTAGGACTGAAAGCTGGGGGGGGGGGGGGTGTCCACCTCGATCTTGCGACTCGCCCGAACCGGTTCAGACTGGGTACGGGAGAGTCTGTTGAATACTGACGTCGCAGCGAATGATTAAATGTTGGGGAAGAAAATAACTACCCTTGCACCAGCACATTGGTTTGTGACCGAGATGGGGAACACTGCTGGTACCGACGGACGGGGGAAAAAAGCAGAGGAACCAAGCAGCTGTTGACATCATTTGAAGTGTCCGCAATAGACAAAGGAAACATTTCTCTCTGATCCAATAGTACAGTTATACTTAGAGTATTGTGTTCCATATAACGGAATATCTGCCTATCTATCGTTTACGTGAGACTCCTGAAGGTTGTCGGGGGTAACTCACTAAATAATATTACCCACCAGCCCATTGCCTTGCGGTATTAAGTTTCGGTGTCCGATAGATGGTGGACATATTATTATTGGAAGAAAACCCTATAGTGCCACGTAACGCCAACCCCGATTCTACCTTACGATTTTACAAGAATGCGTAAAAACAAACGTGATTTGGAGTCATTCTTAACGTTAAAGTTCCGTGCAAAACTAATCACTGTTAATAAATGAGAAATTGTGTGTAAACTGTTAATGTGTCAAACTGCAGCGTGGTGTGTCTTTAATCTGTCAGGCTACACGATCTGAAGTATTGCCAGTTGTCGTTTTAATTAAAGTAAGGAGTTTTTCGAAAGAAAATATAGCCTACTCTTTTATATACAATTTCCGAAACTTACGTACTGTATATCAATTGCCAGTGACTGTTCAATATGTAATTATGGATAAATTATGCGCAGAGCATAACTTTGAATTTGCTGTTTTGTGGCAGATTTGTCATGCGCAGTCCTTGCGATGATGCTGTGGTTTTAGGCGAACTATTTCTGTATTCTTTTGAAATCATTTATGACACACTGCAGTTCATGCGAGCATTTTAGGTAGAGAAGTGGTATGATAAAAAGTAAATATTTTCTTAGATAAATTGAAAAGTGAGTTTAAATGGTAAAACGGATAATTCTTTGAACAATCTAGAAAAAAGGTGCTGAACTGCCACATTTACTAAATTTAAGTCAGTATATCCATCATAGATCGCTAAAATAGCCCCACCGTGTGGTCAATATCTGCTACACATGAGGAGAGGATGTGGTTCAGTGGAAAGTAAATTCGACCGGCTTAAATTAGGAAGTATCTGTAACTGTTTTGGTATTAAAGGTTTTAGTAACTGTTTTGTCTCCAGAACATTGACAAGTTAGTCTGTCATTGATAAATCTTGCTGGCGGCAATGTACTTGACCTTTAAATTAGACGTAACATATACTGATAAAGTGTGACACCACTTACTCTAAAAATAGCAAGTTATAGGTGTACAAGAAAAGCAATGCGAGACCTCCACTTTTCCGCCAAAGCTTTCCACTACTGATTGAAGCTATTAATATTATATTTTGCAAAAAAGATATGACATGAGGATTGTAAAAAAAAAATGTTAACGATTTTACAAAGAGAAGCATGTACATTGCCATTTAATGATAAATTGCATGCTTAAATGATCAAATTTACGTCATACTGTTATTGGATATTTTATTATTCCATGCCATAATGAATCTCCTATTCAAAAATGTGTTCAGTTTTATATGAAGAAATATATGCTGTCGTTTAGTTCTCTTCATTCCATTGCAAAACTGAGAGCAGGCAGTAAACATTACATTACTTTGCTCAGTGTAATTATTCATTCAGTTCATTTCTTCTGAATGCAGTATAAACCGAAATGCAAACTGAAGGGAAACTGTTTTTGGCTAGACTTGGGGCTCCTGGAAATAACAGGGACAAGGGATACCACAAATTTTCATTCCAATCCAATATAATGAAGTACCAAGGTTGTTGTCGCCAATACTGACCCCGATATCCTTCTATTTTTGTGGAAATTACAATGGGAAGTCACAGTGCAATACTTGAAAATTTTGCCCAAAAAAACGCGATATTTATAAAACACAAAAAGGAAATTTACCCTAAAAAGTACAGTCAGGCCAACTTTGCGGCCCCAGCTCCTCCATGCTCTTCGGGGGCTGCGGACGTCCTGGGCCCCCTGTGCCTGTCTCCGCTGACCTCTGGCTCTTGTGGGGTGTGGTTGCCACCTCCCACCCTCACTATTTAGTATGTACCATGTTGAAAACACACACACACACACAACACACGCACATAATACACACAACGCGTGCACACCACACACAACACACGCACACACCACACGCACACAAGCCCGCACGTCTCGCCTACACAACTGAGCACGCATGTACATACACTTGCACGCACCCCCCAAGCACACACAACAATTTTGTGTATTTGTACTGTATAGCTGTTACTTTCTTTATTCTTTGTTTGTGTTTATCCATTTCTGCACTTCTTTCAGATGCTGTTGATCTTTTGCCATTTTTTCCTTCCCTCTCCTTTACAGATGCAGCAACTGGAGATTGTGTTTCTACTAATTTTTGTTTTCTACTTTACTCATATTGTTTTTTTTTGTTCTTTGTTCTTTTTTGTTCTTTGTTCATTTTTGTTCTTTTGTTCTTTTCTTTTTTTCTTCCCCCTCCCTAATCTCCTAATTTGTCCCTCCTCTTCAGTCAGCTCAGCCACTGCAATATTTTATATGTGCTAAAAATTAAATAAATTAATTAAATTATAAGATGACCTATATAGAGTTTATGGAGCCCCTCATGGTAAAGCAAATATGTTTGGCGCGGCAGTTCATTCAGACCATTATTCTGCCGGACAGGACATAAGGAAGAAAAAAAAAATCAGTTAACGTTTTCTTTAGCGATTAGCATTACCGCTAATTTTGAGAACTGTAGCAGACTAATTAGCTTCTGCTAAATTTAGTACAGCTAACTGTGAATCTGTTAACATTTTTTTTTCACAGATAAACTGAGTAAAGTTTAATGATCAAAAACATTTGTAAGCTCTAATGTCAAACACATTTGTTCCGGTCTGGCATGCTGTTAGCTCACTGTGTAAACGCAAAACACGATTGGTCGATAACTTGTCGATTTAAGGTAATCTGGTCAAAAGTAAGTGAGCCAAAGATGGGACTGAAGTGTTACAGTGATACATTGTAATCGCTGTAGTGTACTGTGGTAGTACAGGTAGTAGAAAGTGTTTATGCAGTGTCTCAAATAAGTATTGACGAAAAAAATAAATAGACTGTAAGAACTATGAATTTCATTGGCATTTAAAGTAGTTAGCTTGCTAGGCACAGGATTAGTAGTGAAAACAAATTGCTGTAACTTCAAAATGCACTTTTGATAAGTGTGGACGATGTTAAGGTATTTCGGAATATTGTGGTGTTTTGGGTTTATGGTGCAATGCTAGATTTCAAAATACCGCTGAATATTTGAAATGGTGAGAAAGAGCTCTCAGAAGCCTTCCGGAAGCTTGTAGATGCATGAGTCTGAGAAGGATATGAAAAGGTCTCAAGAGAGTTTCGAATCAGCCGTTCCACTGTCCGGAAAATAATTTACAAATGGAGAACATTTAAAACAACTGGCAGCATGGTCAGGGCAGGCTGTCATAGCAAGTCCAGCCGAAGAGCAGACTGCAAGATGCTGAAACAAGTCTCCTTAAATGTCATCACGGGTCATACAGGAAGCTCTTGCCACAGTTGATGTCAAGGTACATGCATCCACCATCAGAAAGAGATACAGTTTGGTTTACATGGGAGCTGTGCAAGGAGGAAACCCTTGCTGTCAAAAAAAAATCTGGGCAACACAGAAATTTGCCAGAGATCACCTAGATAAAGACCAGGACTTTTGGAACAATGAGGTTTGGCAGATGAATCTGAAATTGAATTATTTGGGCGCAGTAACAGAGTACATGTTTGGCATAAACCAAAGAACCTCATACCAGCTGTGAAACATGGGGGTGGAGATGTCATGGTTTGGGGCTGCTTTGTCCAGCAGAACCTGGCCAGCTCACATCACAGAATCCACTATGAAATGAAAATGACGATGACCCAAATCATTCCAGTAAATCTACCAAGGAATGACTTACAAGAAAGAGTTCTAGAATAGTCAAGTCAAAGTCAAAATCCTATTGAGATGCTGTGGGGTGATTTGAAGCGGAAGTGCATATGTGAGACACCCTTCAAAAGTCTCACAGCTTAAGGAATTCTGCATTGGGGAGTGGGGAAAACTTCCTGCCAGTCGATGTCAGAGATTGATAGATGGTTATAGGAAACGTCTCACTGAGGTTTTTTCAGCCAAAGGGGGAAATACTAGCTTATTTGGGCACAGGGTGTCCCAAGTTTTTCCTCAGTAGGAATTGGCATCATAGTTAATTTCCTTAGTTAAGTGAATTTGTTTCTTGTTTTTGCATAGGTGATGCAATCACCTTTATCTGCTGATATAATTTGAAAGATTTAATAAAAGAACTATATTACAACATAAACTATAATTCATTAATTATAGTATATAATTCATTTATTTAGTCAGATGACTTACTGCTGACATTTAGCTTACGCCTTAGCATTTTTAGCCTGAACAATAGGCTATTTTTGACAAATGGGAGCACAAGTGTTTCTGATCTATTTTTTGCAAACAGGAAGTGCCGCTGAATGAGGTGGTGAATAAATCAGAATGAATCTTTAGGTCTGATTTCGGTAAAATGAATCAGATTGTGTCTCAAAAAAAGAGTCTTTTTGCCCCTCACCACTGTTCTCTGTTAACGTTTTCCATAAATCTTTCCCTGTGTTTTAGGTCAGCCCATGTTCTGACTCCTTGCGATCCTTTTGTTTCTGGTCAAGCTAATGTACAGCTCTGGAAAAAATTTTGAGACCACTCAATATTTTTTTTAAATCTGCATTTTTAAATCCTGGTTTAATCCTGGTTCTGCAGGCAGAAGACTATGCTGTGCAGCAGACTGCTTCCAGCTTCAAAATTTTCTAATTTTCACATTCAAAGGCACCAGCACACAAAAGTGAGCTGAAGCAGGAGACACTAAGAATGACTAGAAACCAGGCAGTTAAAGAGCAGAAGCAACATTCTAATGCCATAGATGACTGTTAAAATCATGAATCATAGGATGACATCAAGTGACTTTCTAAAGGAATGGGAAACAGGAGTGAAGTGCACTGCTAGGACAGTTCGTATCAGGTTCCTAGAAGCAGGACTGAAGTCTCATAAAGCAAGGAAGAAGCCCTTCACTAATGAGAAACAGGGAAGAACCAGGCTGCAGTTTCACAGTCCCATAAAATGAGAAATAAATTAAACAAAAAAATTGTACGGTGGTCTCTTAATTTTTCCCGAGCTGTATGTTCTGTAATAATGTCCCCTTCAATTTATTGAAGCTGTGTCTGAATCGTCACTCCCTCCCTGCTTTCAGTTGTGACAACTTCATTTTCCTAATGACAGCTTTTTTTCCATACCTGAAACTATTTTCCATACCCTCACTGTGTTTCCTAGCTTGACCATTGTTCTTGTGTTTGGTTTGTTTCCTTAATAAAGTCTGCGTTATTCACAGAGCCGCTCCTTCAGGGTCACGTCTCGCACGATGCACGTGACACAGTGCTGCATGGCGTCATAGGCCTGCGTGAGCTACCAAATCAACAGTATTTTTCTTTTCAAGATTGAATTCCTGACAGTGATGAGCCTCTATGGGCAGAACTGGGGTTCGATTCCAAAAAGGATCGACTCCTCAATTCCAGGAAGCTAGGGATCAAAATCAACTTCAAAGCTTTGGCGTAAAATTTTTAAGTTCAAAAAGTTTTAGAAAATGAAATCTTGTACATTCGAACGGAGGCTGCTGTGAGCACTGTGTGTCGATGACTGCCTTGATTGGTCGCAATGGTGTTGTCACATGGATTATTGCTACACTTATAAATTGTAATATTTGTGCCAACGTCATATTTAGTTATGTTATTCAAATGTATAATTAATATTGCCATTTTGTTAAATTACTATCTTATAATAAACTGCAGCACTTTGAGGTCCACTGGGAGTTTGGCCATAGAATATCAATGGGAAAATCCATCCATCCATTTTCTATACTCACTTATCCTACTGGGTCACGGGGGGTCCGGAGCCTATCCCGGAAGCAATGGGCACGAGGAAGGGAATAACCCTGGACGGGGGGCCAGCCCATCGCAGGGCACACCCATACACCATTCACACACAGGCACACCTATGGGCAATTTAATAACTCCAATTAGCCTCAGCATGTCTTTGGACTGTGGGGGGAAACCGGAGTACCCGGAGGAAACCCCACGATGACACAGGGAGAACATGCAAACTCCACACACATGAAACCCAGGCAGAGACTCAAACCCAGGTCCCAGAGGTGTGAGGCAACAGTGCTAACCACTGCACCACCATGACACCCCTCAGTGGGAAAATGTACCCTATTAATAAAATAGTTGCCCTATCATTTTATATTTGCACAAAGTGTGCAATCAAGACATAAATGAAGTGTGCAAAAAGACATAAACAAGCTCCACTGAATAGCATTTCATTTACAGTAGAACCCCAGAGGTTGTTGGCTTCTAAACTCGGTCTACGTTGCGAAATGACGAGAAAATTTTGAGTCAGAGTATGTTTACAAAATAAATCATGCAGTTTTTTTTAGGACAAATTCCAAATTTTTCGACAAATGTTTACGCTCATTTGGCATCAATCTTATGTGTCGTTCACACGTTGCTCTGAGTTTTGTGGTCACATTTTATACTTTTTTGTGGCTTTTATAAAAAATTTTTGCTAATAAATATGGGTCCAAAGAAAGCCAGTGCAAAGAAGGTGAAAAGGAAATCAGTAAGAAGCACAACTGAGCGTTACTGATCCACAAAAGGAGATTACTGAAAAGTCTGAAAACAGCTCCCTGGCAGACTGTACAGTACTGTACAGTAATTGTTTCAAAACAAATTTTACTAACTTTTAATGTTGTGTTTCTCATTTAAATTATGCTATTTAACTCTGAACTTATTTAATTGTAGTATTTGTGGAATGTTTTTGTATAAAAGGCAAGGTT
>JABFEB020000124.1:22684696-22702529 GCA_019775895.2 Stomatorhinus ivindoensis
AACGATCCAAGATCACGCGAAATCGTCAACAATCAAATCCAGCTAACTTACTTAGCGAGGTACGAAGAACGGACCCCAGAACTAGAGAATAGAGACACAATCACTTAAATACAAACAGGAAACCCGCTAACACGAGGGCAGGTGGGGCACGTGAGACAGTTAGCCAATCAGCACAGTACAAGGAAACAGCCAATAGGTGGAGGAACTGAACAATCACGGAAACTAGGGAATTGTAACAAATACCAAAACTGGGAAACATTGCTATATACTGGGAATTAAACAACTGGGTTATTGATGCAGAACACAAGCAGGGCAAAGCAACGACCGGCAAAACCAAAACAGAACATAACATAACAAACACAGGGGGAATCAGAAAACTAATAAATAATAATAATACTAAGTTGGAGAGGGCAGTTTCGGGCCCATGACTTGAAAATACCAACCGCACAGCCACACACTCAGCCCACCAAGCTAAGCAGCAGTCTGGGCAGCAAGGGAAACACACAAGGGTTTTCAGACAAGGAATGATAAGACGGGATGGCCAGCGACATCGGCTGGCCAAGCGGGGAATAGGCACAAAGGGCAGGACCAGCTGGCTGCAGTCGAATCAATGTTAAATATTTAATTGATCGATTTAATTGAGGAAAAATGAAGTACATGTAATATGGAAGCACAATGTTTAAAATCGTATGCACCTTAAAAATAAGAAATGACAGTTTTCCAATTGTTCACAGATTAAACTCAAACCAGATTATCTCTGGAAAAGTAACAACCATCCATTATCGACACCCACTTATCCTACTGGGTCGCAGGGGGTCCGGAGCCTACCTGGAAGCAATGGGCACGAGGCAGGGAACAACTCAGGACAGAGGGCCAGCCCATTGCAGGGCACACTCACACACCAGTCAATTTAGCAACTCCAATCAGCCTCAGCATGTCTTTGGACTGCGGGGGGAAACCAGAGTGCCCAGAGGAAACGCCACAATGACACAGAGAGAACATGCAAACTCCACACACATGTGACCCAGGCAGAGACTCGAACCCAGGTCCCGGAGGTGTGAGGCAACAGTGCTAACCACTGCACCACCATGCCACCCTGAAAAGGTAACATAATTAACAGTAAACCTGCCTCACTTATGCACAGGCCAACAAGTAAATAAATAAATGTAAACACTGCTGTTTGTTAATACATAAATGGCAATGTAGTACAATATTATTCTGTGATAAATGTGCAGCAAGTGGCTTGGTCAAGTTTGCTGGTTAATCACCTGAATTTCTTTTGCACAATATCCAGACTCAAAAATGAGTACTGAAGGCAACTGGCTTCACAACGGAGTGTGGAATTAGTAGAATGAAAATTTAAAAGCATAAATAACATTTAGGGTAAGAAAAGGGCTGCATTGCACATGTTCAAGTCGCCAAACTTTACAGCCTCGCTCCTTTGCTCATACTCAAATGAACCACAAGGGGGTGCTCTTCTGGGACCAACAGATGAAATTCCTTTGTGGGGTTTTCCGTAAAGAAGTCAGGCCTCCGTTTGCACTGGCTGTAAAATGGTTGCTAAGCTGCAAGAAAAAATAAACTGATTGGATAACTATGTTAAATGAAAAAGTACAAATCTGACATGCACAGATGAAACAGCAGGTTACAATGTCAGTTCACATGCAGTTAGGAAGTGTTAGAGTTTTGTTATTGCTAGGAATGTGCCGATACTGTGCTCTTGTTCTTGTGCCAATATGCTGATGCCTATAACCAATACTACGCGATGATGAATCAGTGAAATCATTAATCAGCAAAATAAACCGGACAAAATATCTGCAAGTGCTTCAAATTTAACAACGAAATCCAATGCACAGCAAACTGCAAATTGTGCTCTAATAGACTATCGAGAGGAGATACGAAAACAGATTCAGCACTAGTAACCTAAACATCTAAAAACATAAGGAAGAGCCTGATGGAAACTGCACCAGCAGCCGCACTTTGCAAAAGCCAAACATGCAGCAAACACTGGCACAGAGTGCGAAAATGTCAAACGATAAACCTTGTGCAGTGAAAATTAACAGAAGGTCTTCACCAATATTGATCAGGCACAGTGTCATAATGGTGGTACGTAGAGAGTGTAAATACTTTCTGAGGTCATATGGAGTATACAGTACAACGTTTGGTATTTAAATTCAGTTAAATAAACCGTTAGCATTACCTAGAAGATTATTTACAATTTTGCACTAAGTCTCCAATGTTCCAGTGATTTTTGGTATATTTTTACTGCGATTTGTGCTATTACTACTATGCATAGTGCTACTGGTCAACAAACGCAGCTGTACAGACACAATCACAATTCCTCCCTTTATTTTGCAGAGATGGAGATTTCAGGTCCAGAGAGTACAAATCCAGACCAAGATTTTGTTTTAACCATCCAGTTGAGTACTCTGTGACTGTGACTCTTTTAATCAATCGGCTGGTTGAAACGCTGGACCTGAAATCTCCACCTCTGATTTTGAAACTGCTGCTGTTTGGTTTAGCACTGCTGCTTCACTCCTCTGAGACCTGGGTTTGAGTTTATGCACAGGCTCCGTGTGTGGAGTTTGTATGTTTCCCCCATGTCATTGTAAGGTTTTATCCTGGTACTCCAGTTTCCCCCCACAGTCCAAAATCGTGCAGAGGTGATTTGGGGCTATCAAATTAGCTGTAGGTGTGCTTGTGTGAGTGTGCCCTGTGCTGGGTCGGTGCTGCATCCTGTGGTCTTCCCTGCCTTGCACCCGTAGCTTCAGGGATAGGCTCTGGGTTCCCTGCAACCCTGAACAAGACAAGCAGTTGCAGACACCCAGAAACAGAATTATGTTCCTGGTCTTCTCCACTGACATCCCACTTTGCCTTCACTTGAGGTTATTATGACTCATATGTTGCTTACACTGACCACCTCGTATGCATCATATAGCTGTCATTTTTTAATGTTAATTTGCCATTTTTTTTCACTCAGATGAGAACATGTTTCTGACTTGTAACTGCTTATCAGATCAGTGGTGGGGGGGGGGGGGGCACAGGCCTGGAGACTATCCCAAACAGCATAGGTCACTGGGCTGAGGTACACCCAGGGCAGTCCTTCTGGAGTAGAGAAATATTTCTGTGCGATCAGATGCTGCTGAGATCCCAGCCCCGCTGTTGACAGCAGAAAAGGCCTCGATGGAAGACCTAGAGGTTCTGGTTGGTTCTTTCAGAACTTGGAAAGATCACCAAGCTAGGATGGAAAGTGCCTTGCAGATTCCTGTGTTATGTGTATGTCAGTGATTCAGCGGTTTGTTCCAAGAGAATCCAAGAGAAATGTGTACAGAGTTTATCAATAGGACCTCATGTTATCAAAAGTTTACCAGCTAGAGCCAACTCCAGATTCCTAACAGTTTCTCAGAACCTCCTTCTCAGTGATTTCCCACATGAAGGTCATGTACATCCAACTGCCACAGTTTAATGAATCTCTGCAGCCTGAAAGACCATCTCTAATAGGATTACACAATGATAAACCCAACACTGTGAACCAGTATATTAATGGAGTACAGTTACAGCGTAGAGGCAGACATTTTCAGTACCAGTGATGTTCTGTTGAACGTTCATATTATTCAATGCAGCCAGTACAAAGAGGTGTACATGGACAGTCAGGAGAGTTGGCTAATTCAGGTCCAGAGAGTAAAAGTCCAGACCAGGATTTTGTTTCAACCAACCAGTTGAGTACTCTGTGACTGTGACTCTTTATGCTCAACTGGTTGGTTGAAACCAAATCCCGGTCTGGACTTTTACTCTCTGGACCTGAATTACCCAACTCTTACAGTCAGAGCATGGCTGTGCCGTCAGTAAGATAGAACCCAGACCTCCAAAATATTCACAGATGAGAGACTTAAACTCGCGTGAGAATTGCTCCCTGAAGGCATGAAATGCAGTTATTGGCAAAGATCCACATTACACATTCCATCTTCATCCTTCTAAAGACGCTCTTAGCAGTGGGAGGAGAGGGACCGTGGAAGCCTCATCTACAGCTCCCATATAGGAGACTGGCCACAGTAGACGCTGACCCCAATGATCCATCAGGCTTTCTCTCTCAGAAAAAAAGGGTAAAGATTTGTACCTTTGCATGTCAAATGGGGTTCTACCTTCAAGGGTCTGCCAACCACTGTACCTTATAAGGTACAATTTCCTAAAGATAAGGGTACAATTTGCAAGCCCTTGAAGGTACAGCCCCAGTGACAAGCAAAGGTATAGTTTTTTACCCTATTTTCTGGGAGTGTTTGAGTTTGAGGGTGTCAGTCGTTGGCTGATTCTGCTTATTTTTTATTGCCTTTCCTATTTGCATCTGCTTCTGGCTTTGCGCTGTAGCAGCCTTTGTTTAATTCTTACTGTGGTACCCGCTTCCTTTTTTTAAACAAAACGTGCCATTCTGCAAAGAATCCCCAGCCAAAGGAATCACATGGATATTACAATATGTGGCCAGCAGGTGGCGTGGTGATTAGGGACTGGTTACAGCTTCTTGGCTGAATCTGTACTTTGCTGCTGATGCCCCAGAGCGAGAGTTTAACATGAATTTCTTTGTTAATCTAAGAAAAGTACAATAACTGGATAAGGAGTAAAATGATAAACTGTGTTAAACAAAATAATCTGCTAAACAGCTGAATAAGAAATATCGCCTGATCCACATTATCTGAACTTGGCCAAATTCCACATCAACATTTTCAGATATGCATAGTAAAAACATTCCATAGTCCTACATTTACTTTGGAATAAAAATGTACTGTAACAGTGTGAATGAAAATATTATTTTGCAGCTTAATGAAATTGATAATAGACTAAATAAAATATTTTTTGAATTGCATCACCTCAAACAAAGTACTTCCACAAACTACTTATTTCCACACAAAGATGCTTGTTTCAAAATTTGGAACTGAAATCTTCTTCAAGAAATGTGATACTACTTGACATATTCCCAGTAGATTAGCCAGTGATTTGTAAATGATTTTCATTGTGTATGTGGCTTTTTAAAATACTATATCATAATAAAATAAGGCCGTTTCAGATGGAATAGTGACCGCCAGTGTACATTTGCACGGTGTTGTTCATTTTCTGCAATGAACACAAAAGTCCACAAGATGGCAGGACAGCTCAGCTTCTCCAACCGCCAAACAAATGGAGCCACGACCTTAGAGTTGAGACATATAAACGTAGTCTGTGGGTATGTACTTATTTTCTACAACAGGCGGGATGAGGTGGTGTTTTTACATAGTGCTACACTGTCAGAAAAGCGTAGCAGTTTGTACCTTTGAAGGTACAATTACTTGTTACTGGGGCTGTACCCTCAAGAGTCTGCCAAATGTACCATTGGGGGTAGATTAATGTTTTTGTACCTTGGGGGACAAAACCGAACCAGGGCTATACCCTTCTTTTCTGACAGTGGATAGAATCATGTTCAATACATGGAGCATCTATGGCACTGAGTTAGGTGCATCATGTTTAACGACGCATTCTACTTGCAGTGATTTTGAACTGGACAATATACAGAAGATGAATACAAAGCCTGACAGGGCAACAACACAACTATCAGACAAGTCATGCTCTGCTATAGTGTCCTGCTCCCTCCGTAATGTTAAGGTTCTTGTGGTTTTGTAGGCCGGGGTCGCTGTGTCGGGGAAAAGACCTGACGTGGATGGTGCCTGTCAGCTGCCAATCAGAATCTCAATATACAGTATATCGGTGAGGCATTTTGCTGGGAGTATGATGACTAATCTAAATTTGGGATATGAAAACTCGGGGTTGCATGAATTCGGAGAAAGTGCTGTGAAAATCATTAGCAAAACACGCCTTTCGTTTGACAGGGAACAAAAGTATCAAAGAGCAGAGAAATTGCAGCTTACGGTTTGAATGATTAAATTTGTGATATTCTCACGACACCAAATTGTGTGCGTGAAGTATGCCATTAGGAAATGTCTTTTGGGCACATTTATGAAATATTGAACTTCCAGATGGATCACTAATGTGTATTAGATCACTCAAAGCGGGACTGCAGCGGTAAAATGCACAGATTCAGACATGTTTTACGGATTGCCCTTAGTAGGTTAATATGACATATAAAGAGGCTTTTCTGAAATTTTCTTTGGGTGGAGTATACTTGAAATGTAATAACATTAAATAATTGCATATGTGTTTAATAAAAATGACATGATTGCACCTCATATGTCATTAAAGCAATATATTTTGATGTGTCTCCTAGCTTTCGTTTTCTATTTTGCATTAAAATATATGAAATTGTTTGAAGATGAGGCATTATACAGTATACCTTCAATGAATTTTACTACCTGCATAGTGCTCCAACACATAACAGATGAGTAAAACCCTCATCACGGACTCACACTGCTAGTTATGCAGGTTACGACAAGTTTTAATTTAGCGTATTATTGCTTTTAAACATCGGTTATGTAATACACGAAATAGAATATGCTTCATCACTTGTCACAGAGTAGCATAGTGTAGGCATGCGTATATTTACTAAGTCAGGTCAAAATAAAAGTGATTTTTCATTGCATGGGACCTGTAGCCGCTCTCATCTGTCCAGTATTCTATTCACAGTTGTTCAGTGGTTTTAACAATGTGAAATAATTTGTATTTTCACACGCATTAATAATGGTAGACCGTTTTGGCTACGTTTTTACATTTTAGAGCGCACGTGACATGGTGATACCATTGACATTTTCCGGACCTTTTCGGTATTTATGACAAAGTCCTGTAAATGTTTTACGCTGATGTTTCTGGCTCTGAAAAGGAAAAATGCCGTAAACCGCTATTTAAACAACGCCTTTAGTGCCAGTGATTGCTTCCAGATCCCTTCCAAATACTATTTCGGAGGATTACATATTTCTTGCGGTGCAGAATGACAATATATTTTTTATGGATTTATATTTATTATGAATGAATACAGCCTCAGCATGAACGCTATCTTGCTTTTTCTCATACAGGACGCAAAGTTTCATTTTTTTTGGTTAATGGTTCACAGTGGTTCATGTTCCGATTCAAAGTGACAGGTGAAACAGCCAGAGCTTCCAGATGAATGGGAGCTAGTTAACTGCGCGAATGTGGACCTCCACTGGTGGCACCGTGCATCGGTGCGCCGCGACTCGCTCCGGTTGGCGCTGCAAGTAGTTCCGGGTGTCTGACGGCGGAGCGAACGAGCGGTTCCCGGATGTTAGCTGGCTCGCTGGCTTCAGAGAGGGAAAAAGCCAACGGCAGAAAGTGGAGGAGCCGATACGAAGGGTCTAGGCTGACCAACGCTGCTGGTCAAGCTAAAGTGGGTTCAACCCGGCGCAAACGCGCAAGGACGCGCCAGCACCAGGGGAGGGGGGAGCAGAGAAAGGACTTTTCCCCCCGGGGGACGAAGAGGTCGGAAGGGCCGGGGGGAGGGAGAGACAGTCGCAGTTTCAGTGTGAACCTGGACCGGTTCAGCATACCACGGTGAGTGACATCGGCAACACGGGGGTCGGAGTTTGAACGAGGCCCGGGGGGAGAGCGGCGTTCTTGCCGCTGCCGCTGCACTCAAGCCCGTGGATTGGGTCGAGCGGGCGGGCCTTGACAGTTTCCCCTCGCCTCCTCCTTCGTCACGTTTTGGAGCGAGGAGACTAGGGTAATGGTTTAGTTACTCGGCTACTAGGCTCAGTTAGCTGCCACCATGCGGGTAACGTGGCTGGCGTGGAAAACACATGAAATTGCGCCGCAGTCGCACCTCGACGCGGCTAGTTAAGTTACTTGGCAACGGGGAGCCTGTCGCTTCGGAAGCAGGGGATGGTTAAGGTTGACCTGCGTGGGCTGGTGCATCTGTCAGGTAACCGGTCGTGCCGCCGGCAGCCCGCTGGCTGCCCGGTATGAGGAGAAGTTTAACGCAGCTTCTTTCCGAAACCCAGGTGCTGGCCGGTCCCTTCTGTACCGCACGGTGCCAGACAGATGCCAAAAAACACAAAGCAATATAGTCTTTGCGAGCTGAGCATCTGATAACCAGGTCGGACGCGAGAAGACCTCTGCGAGTACCTAACGCGTCTCCCCGCATGTTTTTTCCGAATCCAAGGAAGACTATAATCCACACTTTTATAAAAAAATTAAAGGTATTGAATTTATGTATTACTGTTAATCAGTCTGGTTATGCGCAGAGTGAATGCTCAGAGTGACACGCGTGAGGATGCTGACAGTCTTGCCAGTGAGGGTGGATGACACTCTTGTGTCTGGTTCAGTTAACTTTATCTATTTATTTTTAATAAACGTAACTATTCTTCTAACGACTGGTGAATAGGTTGATTGAGGGATTCTGCAGTGCTTTGTCGGATAATTGTGTTCTAAGTCTTATTAAATTCGCTGTATGTCGTGGGCGCGCGTCTTTGCTGCGAGACAAAGAGGCTTCGTGCAAACGCATGTGAGCATCGGGCGTACTTTTCATGGTTGCTGTGTATACGGTGATTCTCAGACATCGTGGTGCGCTAGTTGCTTTAGATCCCGCGCTGATACGCCCACTGACAGTTTATAGACAGATGGTATTTATAATTGATACGCCCCACCTTGTCCTTCCTGGACCTTCAGGTGTGCAGATGGGTCAGAGTGCTTCTTTAATGTCTGTCTGTTTCTCTTATTTTTAGAATTAGATGTCATCAGGTCCACATTGACCATGTATTCAGACTTTCTCATGAATTTCCATTTGTCTGCCTGATGTCATTTAATTGTTTTCAGTTGAATGGGACATTTTTTCAGCCTTCCGTTGTCAGTGTGTGTGTGAGTGCCAGTTTTCAGCTGGTATATTGAGAGATCAGACTGACTTATGAGGTAGTGATACTTTTGTGATGATGACCAACAGGTTCATTTTTTTTCTGCTGTGTTCCGATATGGTACTATGAGGGTTGAGCTCAGTTTCTTTGACTGTTTAGTGTTTGACGTCCGTATCAGAAGTTTAGTCCTGCACTGGCACGCTTTCAGGGGTGTGAGCTCACCATGAGCGCCAGCCTTTTTATGAGTGGCACAGGATGCTGGGGGATATGATTAACTCCATCCCCTCCTCACCAAAATTTTTTTTTTGATTCCGTTAACTTTCCTGATTGGAAACATGTAGGCTGACCATGGTCAAATAAACCAACCAGAATGGGTGCTAGTCTTGTTCTTAGGAGAACCAAGTGCCTTGTGGAAACCATATCAGTAAATGCACAGTACATACAAATTCTTAGTGGGCCCAATACATAATGGAGTGTGTTATCAGTGCCTGTTCCACTAACAGGCTGCGATCACACCCCTCCACCGCAGCGCTCTCTGCTTTCTGATGTTAATACACTTCTGGGGATTTGTCTTATGATGATTCACATACATCGGTAACGTAAAAGAGTTCTCAGGAAGGGTCATTTTATTAAATTCCCTTATAGTCGGCCTAAAAATGACATCTTGAATTAATTATACTTGCAAAGTCTGCTTGTTCTCTTGATTTAGAATGAAGAAATGAATATAATTGTAAGGAGCCCCCTCTTCTCTTTAAAGTAGCATTTGTTGAAAAAGAGCTGTGTCATATTGACTGTAGACCTGCTGTACACTACTTGCTGATAAAGGATTAAGTGTGTGTGTGTCTGTGTGTGTTTTTCGGTGGGTAGGTGGGTGGGGTTCACTAGGAATATGTGTAATTATAGCTTTTCATCACCCCCCAGCTCCACTGTTCAGTTACTATTGATCAAGTGTTTCCAATCTATTAACTTCACACAAATGTGACTTAGGACCAGAATGTGAACGCTATCTATCCTGTGACCAAAAAGGGTGAGCCATTGATGTGGGATATTGCCTTGTACAAACTGTGACATTTGGCTTGTAAATGTTACTGGATTTCCAAGACATGGTGGTAAGAACATTTGTCTTTCAGCCAAAGAATTACTTGTCCAGCGTTCTGCATCCGTGGCCTGCCTGAGCCACTTTGTGTGTTGTTGGTGGGATTGCTTAAATGTCCTTGATTGAGAGCAATTTGGGCTCTTTAATTACAGGACAGCTGCCTTGGATCGTGTTGATTGCCATTTGTGGAGGCTCCCGGTCGATTGTTTATAACCGTTCGAATACTCAAAGCTGGATAGCCTGAGATGTATAGATGCGGAGTTTGCAATAATTACTTAATTGGTGCGGAAACCTAATTTAAGTGTCAGTTACTGGCTTAGGTATAAGAAATGCTCACTTAGTTTATGATGACTTTTTCTTTTAACAGTTAGTGTCAGATGGTAGTTGAGTTGTATTAGCAAGCAGATCATCGACACAGAATTTTTGTCCTCTTTTGCTGAATTTCCGTAGGCTGAGGGCAGCAATGTCCACACTTTTGAAATTTTCAACAAAGGCTTTCATGGTGTTCAAAAGCATGACAGAGGCAGTTCCGCTGTTCCTCAGCGGTTCTCCTGATACCCATTTGTGAGGAATATGGTCTGGGCGGTGTAGGCTGTTCGTGGTCAGCCCTTTTGGGATCCTTTTTGAAGTAAGATCGATACTGTAGTATTGAATATCTGTAACTAATTAGGTCTTGGTAGATCAGTGTCTGAAAAATGCAAGATTATTTGTCAAAGGGAATCTTTGGTTTGATATGTTGTGACAAGCAGTCATTGGTGATAATTGACTTCTGTCAATTAAAAATGCTTTTGGGAATTAAGAGCAATGGGGTCAGAGTTTCAAATGATGGATGATGTCCATTGCTACCCATGTTTCAGGAATTCTAGTGGAAACATTTTGTGGCATTAACAACTAACTAAGGCATATGCATTGAAATCTCCAGGTTCTGTGCATGGGCAGTTTCAGACCCCAGAGATTCTGTTTAGTTTCTTTGTGGGCCTTTTCAGCTTTGCCATACAGAGCCTGCACAAGTGGGCTTTTGCTTCTGTCTGTGAATGTCGACATGTGTATGTGTAAGATGCCTTGTTTTCTCCCCCTTATTCTCCTCACTGAGGGAGTGTAGGCTGCTGAAAAGCGAAGCTGACCTGCTTCGTTTGACGCAAACCTCTGTGTTCAGTTTCATTAGTCCCAGCCCCGTTTCAGAGAGTGATTGTGAATGTGTGAAAACTGGTTACAAATCTGGTGGTGTGTATGTGTGTGTGCACAGGCTTCTGACTGGGCTTGCAGGCAGCCCTGCACCTTACGCATACCAATTTGGTCATTTGGAATGCGCCGATGGCTCTCTGCCCGGCCTGTCTCCCAGAAAGCCTTTTTTAATTTCCCCCCTCGTTGAAGTGATTATTCAAATGGCCGTCCGTGAGATGGGGTTATCAGACCCCTGTTGGTAAATGGACTCCTGTGCAAGGCTAATGTGCCCCCCCAGCTCTGAAGCTTCCCAGCAGGTAATTGGTAACTGCCAAGTTAGCGTGTGTGTGTGTGTGGTGTTACTGAATCGCAAAAAAAGGTGGTTTTAATGTCATTATTTTCCCCCATGAACTGTTTATATTGACTGTTTCCATGCAATACTGCATATCAACAAAATACTCATAGCTACTGATAATAAGTTGCAGTTAACACATTTTATATGCTGCAAATGATGCAGACCATTGTATTTTATCTGGTACTTTACTGTTTAAAAGATGCCTGAATTTGATTTGTGACTCAAGGTTGGCATGCTCCCAGGCAGCCTGTTTCCTAAAAATGAACCCTTGACTCTCATTCTGGTGTTCTTTGTAGTCTTTTGGGAAGAGGCTGTTGTCCCTTTGGAGTCAGTTTTATTGGGAGCACTGACCTTGCCTTGCGTCAGCTGAAGCACTCGGAGTACCCATGCTCATAACCCTTGCTTCTAGCCGCTGTCATCCTTAGATGCACAGGAGTTGCTTTGGTACAGTCATCAGAGCCTCTTGGGTTGCGGAGGCAAACGTGACTGTGTGTCCAAGGGTTTGGCTGGTTAGCTGCTGCATTTCCTGTTCAGAGTTAACACGAATTGGAGAGAGAACCTAATTCGGGTATTTGCTTTGTCTTTTTGCTGCTATGCTTCATTGGGTGGGTGTCAGGACTTGGGTCTGAGTTACAGGGGCAGGAAAACAAAGCAGAATCCAAGTGTATCCTGGGAATGAGGACGAGACAGACTAAATTATCCCAGATTATTGGAATGACTTGTCGTCGTCTCCTCCTTCCTCTTGACAGGGACTCCTTTGCCTCCCTCCTCCAGCACCCATGGTAATCAAACTATTTACTCATTAATTTCAGGCTTTCAGTTATGTGTAGCTGTTGTGGATTGTTTTGGGTAATTATACAATAGCAGCTTAAAAAATATGGTTGAACAAGTTGGAGGGGCTGTTAGACTTTGTGAGGCACCTTGAGGTGCGTTAAGGTGGGTTGAAGCCTACTCCGTTCCTACAGGCAGAAACCCCTGGGCTTTCGAAGCTGATTTATTATTAATGGTATTCAGGAGCCAAAGTTTTCGCTTTTGCTCAGTTGGATGCTTTAGTCTATTTTTGCTGTAAATGAATGAATTTTTAACAAGCCCTTTCCCTGGATTTCTGGCGGTTGCGGGAAAGCAGCGCAGGCGCCCGCTCCCCTCCTGGGACGGAAGAGCAAGAGCGAGCTCAAGCCAGCCAGGCCTTCACGAAACCCGGCTCAGATGGCCGTTCGATTTTCATGATTATCCCCTTCGACTGGGCAACAGCAGGAGCTGCGATGAACCCGTGGGCCGGAACTGGCAGCTTTGCGCCAGGGAATCGTTTTATAACACGTCTGTCGCAGACTCTGGCGTGTGCGTCTCATCATTTCATCAGGAGTGCCTTGAGCAGTCGCCGCGCACCTGCTCGGGGCTCGTGCTCAGCAAGACAAACTCGCCGAGTGGGTCTGCGAAGGCTGTGATGATCCTCGTGATCACTCTCCAGCCAGCAAACATCCTGACAGAGTGAGAGGAAAAGGGATTCTCTGCTAGGGGAATGAATGAATGTGTTCATTAGGAAAGTAGCACTATGTGCTGGCATTTGCATGTTTAAGTGGCTGTGAGGTCTTAACACCTTCTTCAGAATGTGTCTCTGTAAGTTAGTTGGACCTTTGCCTCTCAAGCTGCAGAGATGTGGTGCCTGACTATGTGGTAGTTCTGGCCTCATTACTGCTGTTTGTCCTGTAGCATATTACTGAGTTTCATTTGAAATGATAAACCCCAAGTTAATAGCAATAGCACAGTTGTTATACTGTGCATAATTTGAATTATTCCTGCAGAGACTACAAAGGAGGACTGAGACCTTTCTAAGATTGCACAGATTAAGTGAGGTCAATACAGCACTCATACTACTATTTGATATCTTTTTTTAATTACAGTGGCCTGATTGAATAGTGCAAGGTCAGCTTGGTGTCTGGATTCATTACTAGTATGGTGTCTTATTTACCTCTTAAGGGTGTTTGCTACCGCTCCCCCACTCTCTCCAAGGCAGTCTGTTGCGAATCACCCACAGATATCCTTCCGAAGGCCACGGTGGCTACTCTGAAACGTTGTCTGTTTTGGTGGTTCATTTCTGTGTCTCCCATGAACCAAAGTTGCGGTTAGTTTTGAAGCCTGTGTCATCCTATAGATGTCTTAAGTGCTGATGACTTGGTTTGAAATGAAACCAGAGATAGCATGGTGCTGTGTGAAACCACAAAATGTCTAACTCTTCTTAATAATTTCCTAAACTACTCGAAAGTTTTTTGCTCCAAAGAGGGCCTGATTTTAATCTGCATCTATAATGTTTGTGCGTGTGTGTGTGTGCGCACGTTTTGCTTAGGAGTTGACATGTCACTGAAATCCCCAAAGGGAGCTTCTGTTGTACCTTTGAAAGCAGTTGCGTAGGTGCTTTGGGTGAGAATGTGATGAACTGATGAAAGCCATAATATAATTGCCTTACATCAGCATGCCCATGGCTCAGGTTCAAGTCTATGCATGGACTGAGGCTGCATATTACTCTGTTATTACACGTGTGATACCAGGTGCTTGCAGGAGCCGACAGGCGGATCTGTGGCTCTGTTCTGTTCGTTTGTTGGGCGCCTCTCCCTAAACCGGCTCTCTTCCAGTTTGGCCCAACAAAGGCTGGCTTCGTCCCTCTGCCGTCCGTCGTTATGAAATTCAATAAATTTTGTCCTGCATATCTTTTTTAAATGTGGAGGAACATTCCATTTGTGATTCAGAAAATCCCTATATGGAGCCAAGAAAGCTCTCAGTGGGGCTGGAGGAAACTCTATCTACTGAGTCTTGGCTCAGCATGGTGATTGACTGTTCCTCAGCTGGTAGCCAGCTAGCCCCTCGGCAGCCAGGCCATGCCAGCTCCTTCTTCCTCGCCCGCGTGTCTCCTGTTGGCTAGCCCCTTGGTACTGGCGTGGCCTGCCTGCCGTTTTCCTCACCCGCGTGTCTCCTGTTGGCTAGCCCCTCGGTACTGGCGTGACCCGGCTGCCGTCTTCCCTGCCTGTGTGTCTCCTGTTGGCTAGCCCCTCGGTACTGGCGCGGCTTGCCTGCCGTTTTCCTCGCCCGCGTGTCTCCTTTTGGCTAGCCCCTCGGTACTGGCGCGGCCCGGCTGCAGTCTTTCTCGCCCGTGTGTCTCCTGTTGGCTAGCCCCTAAGTACTGGCGTGGCCTGCCTGCTGGTTTCCTCGCCCGTGTGTCTCCTGTTGGCCTAGCCTCTCGGTACTGGTGCGGCCCGGCTGCCGTCTTGCCTACCCGTGTGTCTCCTGTTGGCCTAGCCCCTCGGTACTGGCGCGGCCCGGCTGCAGTCTTTCTTGCCCGTGTGTCTCCTGTTGGCTAGCCCCTCGGTACTGGTGCGGCCCTGCTGCCATCTTCCTCGCCCACATCTGCCGTCAGCTAGCCCGTTCTCTGCTTTGCATGGACTTGAGTCTGAGATTTTGGAAGGACCTTTTGTGTTTCTCTAGTGACTCACATTTCCTTTGGACTGTGAGCTTTCCCCTCTGTGTTGATAAACAAAGGAAGGGGGTTGTGCGGATTGGGGGAGGGGACTGAATCATCCAGGAAGTGTGTGGTGGGACAGTCCAGCCCTGTGCCCATTGGGTGGAAGCTTTTCGCTACCAGGCAGTGGTGAGGAGAGTCGTCTTCGGGGCTCAAGCCCCCGGTGCTGGACTGCCATTCCCAGTTCCTCTCTAGTTTACCACCACCCCCTTCCCCCCCCAAACTCCGCTATGATCTTCACTGGGATGGGGAGGAGGAGCCTTGTAGGCTTTCCTAAGCTTCACAGAAGTGCCAGTATGTAAGTGTGTACCCTGCAGCAGACTGACATTCTATCCAGGGTGTACCCCTGCCATGTGGCCTCTACTGTCTGCGATGAGCTCCAGACTCCCCCACGAACCAGTACTGCATAAGTGGTTGGATGATAGAAAGGTGTATGTAGATTCTACACTGGTGGTTGCTGTATTGTTAATAGGCAAATATCCATGATGTGAATATATAGCCTCTGTAAGTAAGAAATCCATATGTATTTTAGTGCACAGGCTGGACATGGGCTCACCGTGGTTGGCGGTTTATTTATACAGATCAGTTTATCGATTCAAACCTTATGTCAGCATCAGAAAAATTGCTTCAGACTAGTGCGGCTGGCTTTGTTTGTCTGCAGTGCTATTTTGGGAAGATGAATTCGGCTTCGGTTACCTTCTCATTTAAGGTCATTTTGAGTTGGATTTATTGTTATAATTATTGCTGTTACTATTGCCGCATTACTGTTACTACTGTAGGATGGATACTGGAATGAAGTTTAGCATATAAGTATGTAACCGTTGTGGTTACGGCCTCCTGCACGCGTTCCGTTTGCTTGGAGGCAGAGTCGGTGATTCCCCAGGGAGTTCAGTGTTACCTTTACTCAGTCCCATATTCGTCTTCATGCCGGCGACAGAGAGTCACAAGAGACCGGCTGGCCTACATTCCAAATCTTCTAGGAGTGCCAGAGACTTCTGTTTGCGCAAGAATAACTTGAGCAAATAAGTCTCTTTAATTGCAGGCTGTGTGCAGACCTCAGGGCTGCATTGCAGGTAGTGTGTGTTTGTTACTTTGGATGATTAGTACTTTGCAACCCGAGTTATATGTGTACATCAACTGATTGGTGCTCGGATAGCGCATTAGTAACTTATCTGGTTTATTTTGGGTTTGGATTTCCTTGAAGACGGTACACATGATTTATTGTGTTTATTAACCTCATTTGTATTGCCTATCTCTAATATGTGTAATTTTTCAGATAACTGAGCATGCAGGATGGACTGTGGAATTTGTAAATGTGGTCACTGTGGTAAGTGATACTGATTTTTTGTAGAGCACACTCTGTAGGATAGAACTCTAGCATCGTCTGGTGATGTCTGAGGATGAAAGTAGAGAAATGAGCTAGTAAGTTTCTTTCCCTTATGGTGTTAAACAACACCTTACACATCACAGGTCAATAATGCGTTGTTCATGCTGCAGTTGGAATGCCACAGTGTGTCTATTCGGACTGTATTAGCTTTACCTGGGGATGTAATTGAAACAATTATCGGCGAGGTCCATAATTTTAATCCAGTCTGAATCTGCCATTTCTGTAATTATTACAAGCCTCCACAATAAAAATTCAAATTGCTTTCTGCATTGTGGTGAACGCGGACCTCTGTCGGTAATAGCAATAGTGTGAATTGTCATCCCAGTAATAAGGTCATTTCTATAAAGGCACGCATCGGTTTGGTAAGGCATTTATCTATGTAAAATCAAAAAAGGGATAGGTCCCCCCCCACAAAAAAGTTCTTTATTCATTTGCTTTTTTTGTATGCGCTAACTCTGATGTTAACATCCGAACTGAATTATTAGTGGTCATTTGTGGGGGATTACAAATGTTTCTTAAAAGGGCTTTTGATGCGTCCTTGAATTATTTGGCTGCGTGGTGAAAAAGCCAATAAATGCATTGACAATGCAGGAGAAGAGCAGTAACATTTTATACGTAATGTTAACCTTTTGGTGATTACTGCTCATTGCCTATAAACATCTGTACAATGTTTTGAGGTTTCACTAGTAGATCTACTTGTGGATGACAACTTTGCACTTAATTGTTTTAAAGCTGGCAGTTAGGTTGCTGTATTCACTTTACCTGCTCTAACAATTCTTCAGAATCAATTTTTTTTCAAACCAAACACCAATATTTCTTAATTTGTGTAAATGATTTATTGTATTGTTTAAGATTTCTTGCAACATGCGATTAGTCCAGTTGTTTTTTTTTTCTTTTTCAAAGCACCTTTGGAAAGTTTGCTTGCTTCTGCTGAACACATTTTCAAATCAGAGTAAAATTTATTAATTGCTGCTTAACTGCTAATTGCTGACAATAGCCTATAGTTTTTAGATGTTAAGGTGGGTAGGTGTGCAAAAATGTTGTTTCTGTTGGTGGTTCTGTAAGTCGCTTTTCAATGTGTAGTTGGTGATTGCACTTCTGTCTTACTGTCTGCCTCATGTATTATTCTGTTAGACTTGTCATCATTGGCCCACATGAAACGAGGGCAGATTTCTCTTCTGTTCTGAGTTTGAGGAACATTTCTGCTCAAACATGTTGCGTTATGATCTTGCTTCTGTCTGTATTAATCATCTCACACCATTCTCACAATGGCTATAACTTAATAGTTTTCAACAATGGCAGCATTTTCCAGTTTATTTTATTATGACAAAAAAAATAAGCATGGCATTTTAACCTCCTTGGTTTTATGCATTCACTTGCTTGGTCGAAGAAGGGTTTTCAAACTTTTCTTCTTTATGACATTGAAATTTTAGTTCTTTCTTCACCAGTCAGCTAGATTACGGTCAGATGACTTTCAATTCTGTAGAGGGACCTTATAGCACAAGGACTTACATCTTGCTAAAACATTTTTACACTCTCA
>JABFEB020000124.1:22703072-22716068 GCA_019775895.2 Stomatorhinus ivindoensis
TATGTTTAAAAATCAGTTTAAAGTTTAGCTCCGCTGCCTTTGCATGAGCGTACGTTCTCCATGACAATCATAATCATTTTCATTCTTGCTATTCAAATCCCTCCAAGATGGGTTTTTGAGAAATTTGTTGAACTCCTTTTTAGTTTTATAAATACCCCAATATTTATTACAACAAATCACATTGCGATACTTAGAAATTTTCCAGTTCCATGCTGTCCTAGTATATTATACAAAATACTTTATTTCTTTTTATCATATCCGGATCTCTGCTTCTTCAGAGCAGATCACAGTTAAAGCTGGGGTCACTTCCTTTGTCAGTGTATACATTATTATTACTTGACCTCATTTATTGTTATTTTCCGAGTTCACAAATCTTTTCAAGACATCAATTGTATTGCATTTCAGAGGCAGACTATTTGCATAACTGTTCAACAAAGAAAGTGTTTCAAGTCCCAACCTAAAGTACTGAAGTACCAAAAAAGTATCCCACTGGGACTTTAGGTACTGGAATTTTTGGCATGGCTGTTTTGGTTACCCTAACTGTATGGCCAATTGAACATTTCCTTCCTGTTGACTTATGTTTGGCACAGTCATGTTTTGTTGTGTTTCCTTTTGCAGTTTAATGAGTGCAGTAAACATTTAAATTTAAGGGGAAAAAAATCATTACAGTGAATTGTGATCTGAATTCTAAGCAAAAGAATCACAATTCACTTTTTTTTCTCCCCCAAAATCTTGCAGCCCTAGCTGCAACTGTTCTGCGTAATGGCATAGCAGTGTATTAAATTTTTTAAATAAACACGTATGACCAGGGATCTCTGCTTGCTAATCTCATATTCCAGACAAGAAATACCAGTGATTAAGGTAGAGAGGATACTTCAGGCAGCCAGTGAGAGCAGCCAAGTAAACTGTTAACGGGCTTAGAGTAAGCAGAGCTGCTGAGACTGAAGCAGTAGTAACTTGGTTGCTCAAGAATTACAAATTTGACAATGTCAACAGAGATGCAAATAATGGTAACTTCCCCCATTTTAAAAAGGAAAGCTGTAGATGCATGGTGCCTTATGAACAGCTTGTTTTGAATTGGCTACTATTTTGTATAAGTAATCTTGGGTAATATGCTATGTTTTAATAGTCAGGTGTTGTATAATTTGCATGTCTACTTCCTGGCTGTGCTGCTTGCTGCCGAGACATTTTGGCTGTCATTGGATTTCTAAGGTGACACACACTGAAAGTCCCAACTCTGGTATCGACATTTTCCTGACATTTTAGTCTTGTAGTGTTGCTTTAAGATGCTCATGTAAGGCAGGATTGTACCTCAGCCAATATAACCAATCAGAACTAGAGCTTGCACTACTGGAAACCCCCTTTTGCACCCCCCCGCGGCCCCCCACGAGGTGCGAGTTTAGTCACTTCTTCTAAAAATACTCCAGTGCCTCCGCTTCTCTTATGAGTCCACTGTCCCCAGGTCGGTCAGCGCTCGATCCCTCCCAAGTTCCTCAGTCCGTCTGACGTCACAGAGGAAGGACGGTCTGGCGAGCCTGGTTGGGGCCTGTGCCTTGGTACTAGTGCAGTCTGCCTCTTTCAGTATGTGCCTCTGAGTGGCTCTTGTCAGTTTATACATTCTAGCCGTCTTCTCTGCAGCCATTCTGTGAAGTGAGGAACAAGAGGCATGATGAGTTTTTGGTATCGGCCTGGCGTGTGCACTGTAGGACCACATCAAAGCATGTGGCTGTGGGTCTGCTCTTATGGCTTGCGTTTGGTGACGTTATGAGTGACGTGCCTTCAGAAATCACCCTGAAACTTAATTATTATTCTTGTGACGGTTTCTCCCCCACTTGGGTTTTAAAATCCCTTGCTGATGGCAGTGCAGGATAGACCTTCCAAACAGTGGCTCCTGCCAGCCATCAGGTGCAGGTATGGAAAGGTTGCGTACATGTATATGAATAATCCCTTCCTCTACATTCAGGGCCAACACAGGTGTGGGCCAGCCATCCAGCTGGCGTGGAAAGCTGTGCCCGTGGGCTTGAACCACCACCGGCCCGGAGAGCCGCCAGCGCCCGTTCCCACCAGATCTCGGCCAGTGGTTTGGTGCTTGCACCAGCGGCCCTAGATTCTGGGTGAGTCACGCAGCCTGCAGCATGACATGCGACTTTCGCCAAGTGAGTCTTCTGCAGCACAAAGGCCCTCAATGTGCGGGGCAGTCGTAAAAAAAAAAGAAGTGAAAGATAAGAGCTTCTGCTGGTCCTCCTGGCTGAGGCTGAGCCTAAAGCTCACCAAAGGTCCACATTCCTCTGCAGGCGTTTCTGACAAAATTATTCTTTTCCCAGTTGTGAAATGACTGACATAATTCAAAGCTGTAGAGCTTTCCATTCAGTTAAGAGAATTTACAGGCGAGCATGTGGAACCTTGTTACAGTCACACCTACCCACCTGCGGTTATTTAAATGCCGGTGGGCCTGGCTTTTCTTAGAACCGCATCTCCTAGGCGGTGTCCATGTGGGCTGCGAACTCCGCCTGGACCTCGCGCCTTGGATTCAGATGTGGGAGCCTGATCCAACTCTTTCCATCCAGGTGGATGAATCCAACCCAGTACGGCCAAATAGGCTTTGCGGGACTTTGGAGACCCCAGCGGGGTGAATTGGGACCCAGCACAGAACTTGCCATTGTTCCCCATGTATTCGTTGAGCCACTATTAAATGTTCCTTCGAGCCAGTTTTGCAAGAACTTCCTCACAGCAGGATGGAGGTGTGAAGCCACGTTGAACTGAGGAATTCAACATACCAGGCTTCCTGATGTTGCTTGGTCAGATAGTGATAGTGATAGCTGTCACAGAATGAAACCTGCCTGTGATGAGTTCAGTTTGATTGTGTCAAGAATCAGCCATAAGCAATCCTGATCTATTTTTGTGCCAACACAAATAAGCAATGGAAAATAGGGAATGATAGTCATTAACGCCAAAATTATGCTGATTGATGGATGCAACTCCGAAGTGGAAGGGAGTCTCTTCTGATTTGTAATTAATTTTCTTCTTTTCATAATGGAAAGGAGTGGTTCCAGGCTGCTTTCTGTCAGATCATTTCTATGAGTGAAAGCTGGCTTCAGGTATCTCATATGATGCGGGCCATACAGCCTAGACCAGGATTATTCGTGAGTTGGTCCTCGAGGTCTGAGCACTGCTTATTTACCAGCCTTCCTTTACCTATGAGCCTGGTGTGAAGCTTCTGCAGCCAATTCGTATCAGTAATTATCAAACTTAATATAAACTACTCTTACTAAAAACAAGGCCTGGATTTGTAATCAAGGTCCAGATTTGAAGAGCTCTGGCCTAGACCATATCTCCATCCTTCCATTTCAGCCTCCCCCAGATGTGGCTATGTGTCAGTTTATCAATCTGCTTGTTTTTATTGGCCTTTGCAATGATTTGTGCCTGTGAAGGCAGGACAACTTGCATGCTGGTCACAGTATGAGCACCAAAAATGCTAAAGCAATAAGGAGAAGGACCAAATTTCGGGCAGTGATCACCATGTTTCATTAGTGTTGAGCTTGTTTGTTTTTCACATTGTGTTTAGTATTATTGTTTTTACTGTTATTCTTACAGTCGTACCTCATGTCTGTCTTTGTAATTGTATTAAAAATGGAGTTGGCCGTCTTTTCCTGGGGAGCCCCCTGAGAAGAGTTTCTTTTAAAATATTTACTGCCGTTAGAAGATGTGGGTGAAAGGAAATATGCAATATGTTCATATTCGTGATCCTTGATGTGCCCACTGATAATGGATATAAGTATTAGGGTCATAAAATTGTGACCGTTTAAGCACGTAAGTAACATCACGAGAAAATTATCGTGTATTTAGACTTAGTCACTGTCTCTCTGAGGCATGCAGAATAGTTTTTCTTCCCCTCTCATGACTCATGCCTTGCTTGAGGTTGAGGGTTTGTGTGTGTGTGTGTGTGTGTGTGTGTGCGTGCACGCGCGCAATTTTTATACTGTGCTTGCAATCACACTGTGGAGAAATGGAAGTCGGTGCAGCTGGTCACTGTTGAGTTGAAGTGAGGTCCTACTCCGTGATTTGATCTGCAGCCTCACCTGCGTGGATGAAAGGGGAGCTCTGGAGGGACACAGCTCTGTTGGCCTGGAGCCTGCAGGTAATGAAGTATAATATAGAGTTGTCTGTGTGCATATCAGAGACAAATGTTCATCTCACCACTTTCATAGCTGATCATTTGCAGCATTTTAATAGATCAGTTCTAGGCTTTGAGATGTATTGGTAATCTGCTTAATTCAGGTGTGTTTACATGTTTGTGTGGTTTTTTTTTTTCCTTTTGAGTAAAGCATGTGACCAGCAGTTGGTAGAGTCCATTGGTCTTCTCCTGATGTACTAATAACCCTCACGTGTAGAATTTCAAGGGGGTTCTGCCGTAAGCACTGTGCTGATGTGACACATTCTCTATGGGGGGGTGGCCTGTTGGGCTGTGTAGGGGAAGCCGTTTTTGTCAAGATTAGAGTTAAGATTCCGTGACCCTTGTCACGTGTGTATGACTTTTTCTGTTTAAATTTTTTTGTCTTTCCCTCCCAGAGTAGGAGGTGTTGGTCATGGATGAATGATGGTAAACTGGGCGTGGTGACCAGGGGTGATTTTGTGGGAAAACACAGCCAGAGAGGCCTGCAGCAGTGAGAGTTGGGGGGGTGGGGGCTCACATGACTGGGCCGTCCGTCACTCTTGGGGGTGTACGCATTCTGCTCCACCAGTGCTTAGTGGCTCTGTCTGACTTGTCCCACTCATCTGCCAGTGGGACTTTGCAGAGGCGAGTGCAGGGATTTCAGTCCCATCTCCTCCCATTCTGTTACGTAGCAAACGTGCAAATCCAAGGTGAGGAGCACAGCTTGTTTTGTGTAGGGGGGGGGGGGGTAGCAGAATTTTAAGTAGAAAATATGACGAACTGGGCGACAAACAGCAGCAGAAGTGATGGAAAGTGGGTTAAAAAAAACAACAGCAGAATCCAGTCATACCCTGATAGGCGCGGCTCAGTCCTCCCGCTCAGACGCCATCTTAATTAGGTTACTGACATCTGACTTCTGCTGCCTGCTGTTGGTGCTAATGCACTCTTGGGGGAAGCTGCAAATGGTCTCGGTAATTACATTTTAAACACCCATCAAGAAGTCAGAAGCGTGCAATGCAGCGAGTTATCTGACGAAGCCCTTGAAGTTTTTAAAGCTTTGTGTTGGCTGGCTGGCTGTCTGGTGCCACTCACCCAATACCCTGTGTGTCTGTGTGAGTGTGTGTCTGTGTGTGTGGCCAATGGGACAGCGGGATGATGGCAAATGAAGTAAAGGGTGGCCCCGTGGAGAAGGTTCTGCACAGAGTGCAGGTGGGGGGTGCTTAGAAGGGATGTCGGTCCATGGTCACGTCAGCCCTGTCTATGCCTTCACTGTTGAGGAATGAGAGCGGAGGTGGAAAGTGGGTGTGACTCATGGTGGGTGGGATGATCTTCATCAGTCATTGCCCAGTTTATTATTGGTGCAAACAAAGCAACCAGTTGGATATGGGAGATCCCAAGCTGTGATTGACAACACAAGATACTACTGCTCATCTTGATGTTTTGAAGCATCATTTTCTTGGACTTCCTAGAACCCCACCAGCACCTTATGTCTTCTCCTAAGGCTACTGCCATGTCAGCTTTCTCTGCTTTGATTTGTTTTCTTGCTATGAAGCTTTCGCTGAATGTAGGACCAGTGGTTGAAAACAGGGTGGCCTCTCCTTCCTTTCTTCTTGTAGTGAGAGGTCGTAGGGGAACACTTTGGATGAAAATAATGGATAATGACTTGCCCCACAATGGCCACCAATCATCTGTGAAGCTGCCACAAAAGGGTATTTTGGTGTGATGATGTCTGCAGAGAATGCTGAGCAAAAGGACTTGAGAGTTCTGCAGAGTAACCCTAGATGACACGGTCATCTCTCCTCCTGTCACCCCTGCCGAGTTTTTTGAACCTTTTTGAGGCATTATTTGTGTTGAGTCTTGCGTGTTACATTTGTGTCTGTGGGCTGGGTTGTCTGCGCTCAGTTCTCCATGCAGACTCGGCTGATCTCTCTGGGAAGAGTCCTTCCATCCTGGCACGGTTCTCACAGAGATGCAGGATCACCTCGTGCCAGTATGTTTTGTGCTGCCATGCTGCGGTCTTTGCCAAACTTGTTATGCAAGGGCTTTAAGTGCAGCCAGCTAGTGATCGTGTTGCACTGTGTGCGTTCAGTCCTTCTTGTGGTTCCTTTACTTTCTGCACTAGCCTGCTCACATGGGCTCAGCGTGTTCATGTGCTATGATGATGTCCTCCTGAGAAATTGCAGTTCCCATGCCGTGTTGTAGCTCCTGCATTATTGGGGTGATCTCCTTGCTATCTGCCGAATAGCTTTAGGCTGTCTTTGATTTCTACTCCCCCCCCAGTTTTTTTGTGGTTTTAAAGGTGTGCCAGTGAATGGGCAAGGCTTCATTTGAAGGATGAAAATGGCTGGCATATCCCTGAAGAGCCTGATTGGTGAGGTAGCAGCTTGCAGCTGGGTGCGGGCCAGGCAGGTCTGCAGTGTCACCCCCTCCCCCCCGTGACAGCCTGTTGCATTGCAGTGGCGGGTGGTGTGTCTGACGAAGACAGTTGAGTCTAGCAGCAAACGAGCTGTTCAGTTGAACTTTCTGCAAAGTGCTTTCAAGTGTGGTGGGGGGGGGGTGGATCCATGATGATTTAAGACTCCTTCTGAATGAGTACGAAAGGAACTGTAAAAACTTTTTGCTCAGGGAACTGTCAACGATTTTGAATTTAGGAATGTGAAAGATGTCTGCCTGTTTCAGTGATGCAACACTTTCCATAGTGTTGATGTGAAAGGTACTTTTTGAAAACTGCCTTTTAATGGCTGATAAGTTCAGTGGACTGCATGGTGGAAGCTGCATGCTTTGGGCTGGCCAATATCATATCCATATTATATCGTGATTGCTCATAGTATAAAAACAGTATTATGTGGTTTGCTCCGCTAACAAAATTTAATAAACATCAAGATACGCAAGCTTATGAACATTACTAACTTTTGGGCATCACAAAACACATCTCATTAACATTTTAGGACAGCTACAAATCTAAATCGTGGGTGTGAATAAATGTACGTGTAGTACTGAAAAGCCGGCGTCAGGCCAAATGTTTTGCCCGTCATCTGAAGCCCTGGTGATTACTGCGCATACACGATATAATATTGATATATCACACGGCCCCAAGTATGATGTTGCTTGCTAAAACTCTGTGGCCCAAGTGCATTTTATTGCGACGGCAATAGAAACTCTTACAGCAGGACGATACCACCATCCTGAAAAAATAACAATGCAGCCTGAGGCTTTAAGAAGCCGCAAGAATTGGAACTATTTGGCATGTTAGAAGCAGGAGGGAGGAGCTCCATCCACAGGTAAATAAAAACCCCGCTTCTCCTTCCAAATGGCTCCCCTCTCCCTGCAAGCAGTTGGTGCCAGCTTCCTGTGGTTGCAGTTAAGACTGCACAAGACTGTTTGGCTGCATTGTCCATGATAGCGTGCAGGATTTTTTTTTTATTGAAATGTTTTGAGGTTTTCCCCTGTTTAAGTCAAGTCAGAGGGAGGGATAGTGAAACCTCGTCTGTTTGTTTAGAAGAAACGGTCGAGCCGCTCATCTTGCGAAGCAGGCCTGCAAACTGCTGGGTGAGGAGGATCCTCCTTAGCTTCCAAAGTCACCCGTGAGTCTGTTTTTGTCACGTACCGCAAACAAGTGAGGGCTTTGCAAGGAAACACAGGGATTAATGGGTTAGGAGGAGCGAGCCATTAGCAGTCACTGCTGGAATGCATCATGAGGAGTTCGCTTTTTCTTCAGCCCCGCTGCGGCTCATGCAGGCCTCGACCTGCTGCTGCCCATGTCCTGCTCTGATGCGAAGATGCCGTAAGGAACCCAAGCGCATGGAGACATATAAACGTCTCTCTGGTTTAAATATGGGGCTTGCGGGGAGCATGGTTCCAATCCCCTCGTGGACTTCAAACATGCATGTGGCGGTACTTCAGAACCCAGTGAGGGTTGAAAGATCAGTCTTGTCTTGGTGGTGTAAGGGGTGATCGTGTCAGGTCGGTTCTCCTTATACATGCCACATGCAGGAATTTGCCCTGATTGTTCCACTCTCTGCTGGTTTTTCCTCCTGTGCTATGCTCACCCTTTGCTCAGGTGTTCAGTGACTTTAGGATCCCCTTACTCAGGACGCCCACACTCTGAATTTGACGTCATGTTTAAATATAGATGTTGCTCAGACATTCTGCAGAAGATGCCAATGAGTTTATACAGCCATGTTTCTTGTCCTGCAAGCTTCTCTGCTTTTTGATAGATTATGGTTGGTCTCCCTTTAGAATGGGTGCTTCTCGTCAATCATTACCTGAAGTTGAATAGGCTGCTTTGACAGGTCATCCTGCCTAGATCTGTATTGCCTGGGGTGACCCTGGGGTGAAAACTATGGGGGTGTGTCTCTACGCTGCCAGGGGGTATCTGTGTCTCCTCCAGATCATTGCGAAAAGAGTGAGACTGGAGACTATGACTAAACGTTACACCAGCGCGCTTCCTTGTTCAGTCTGCATTTAGTCCAAAGCAGCGTTGTCCGGGGAGCAGGGTGTGGCTGTCAGCAGGGGCTGCCACCGCCATACACCCAGCGCAGCCATTTAGGCGTTCCTGTACCTGATCAACTACAGGTGGCCATCAGTAGGGGCTGCCAGCACCATTTAGGTGTTCCTGCACCTGATCAACTACAGGTGAATGTCTTTGTGTGCATAGTTTTAGCATGTTTTGAAAAATTTTGCATTACTTGCCACTCTCTGGATTTATCTCCCCATGTTCTTCAATCTGTGGTCCCTTTTTTATGCCTCTTGCGAAACTGTCATTCTGAAGTCAGTTGTGCTGTACCTGCCTTGCTGTAGGCTCCGCTTCTGTGCTTTTTGGCCGTGCCGTGAGGCAGCTTGGCTGGCAGCAGTGCTGGCGCGGCAGCGGGCTGTGGTTTCTCAAGATTTGAGAGAACTTGGCACCGAGACCCGCCCCCGCCCACCGCCAGGCGCTCATTTCTGCCATGGAGAGGTTCACATCTTGGTTTGGTCACAGGTCACAGGAATTCCCCCTTTGCATGCTGGGAACTCCCTCCCATGTGATGACTCACTCCTGCGTTTCAGAGGTTAACCCTCAATGGCTAATCATCAGTCTTTCTGTCACTTTCTCCATTTTAAGCAATGTCCTGCAGTAATTCTTCCCACGGACAAAGAGCGAGTGTGCCTGTGGCTGCTGGGGTCTGACCTGTGTGTGTGTGTGTGTGTGTGTGTGTGTGTGTGTGTGTGCGTGATGCTCTTGCCATTAATAAATCAGAGGAACAAAATGGAAGGCATGATTGTGACACACAAGGTCACGTGTCAAAGGCCAGGGGTTCCACCTTTGCTCTATCAAGGTTGGTTCCTCTTGGTGCTGCCTTGCCAGACCTCCCCGACCCCTGGCCCAGCCACTCCCTTCTCCCCCTCCTCAGGCTCGGGAGGTGGGGTGGGGGGAGACACGAACGGCACAAGAGGACTGATGTGAGATCTGCATGGAAAGGCTTCAGCTCCAGCTCTCTGAGCACAGCCTTTATCAGCTTAATGACGATGTGGCACCCAGGTCTGTGAGGCGGAAAAACATTTAATATGGCGTTAATTATTTCTGAGATTGGATATTGATTAATGCAAATAATGTAAAACGCTTTTAATTATAGCCTGTGTGTCAAAGCCCGGCAGAGGACGATGGTGTGGCGTTGGAGACAAAGCAGGGAGATCTGTTTGAACCAATGCCAGTTCAGCTAATGAAACCTTATTCTTATGTTAGTGGTGTGGTTTTTTATTTTAGGGGATGGGTGTGTCATTTATGTCTATGAAATTTGGCAGAGCCTGCTAGGTTGAACTTGGGTGAAGTTTTTATGTGATGGAGTGGAGCCTGGAAACAGTCGAGCTTCTACCTGAATGCTGCCCCAAAGAGACTGTGATTGAAAGTGATTTATTTATAATACTGGTGAGGTGGCTTCTCATTGCTCTGCGGGGTGCACATGGGAGACACTGGCTGAGGGACAGTTCTCAGGGATAGGGTGTGTGCAGTCTTTTGCCCTGGGTCTCTCCCTGTGATGAGCTTTCGCTGGGTCTGGATCTGTCGGTGTAGTGGACAGCGAGCTTTGACTCAGGCCAGATACCTTCAGTCACGGGAGCTGCTGTCTCTGCTCCCTGGAGAATGGCCATGACAGGCATCTCTGCATGCATCTGCCCCCCCAGCACAGAGAGGAGTGCCCGACATCCTCACGAGGTGTAATTACCATCGTATAAATTCACATCCCTCCTGGCGTGTTTGGGAGGTTTATTGGCCTTACTGTGCATTCTGTGTCTGAGCACATGTGCATTTTTCAGATATGGGGGGGGGGGGGTGCTCAGCTTATGTGTGCCCTGCGTACATGGCAGGCCACAATTCTCTAGCAGTGCCCCCCACTGGTTATTTGCAGTCACTGTATGTTCTGATTCAGATGCACGCTTACAGACCTTGATTGGAGGGGTTTGTAATTCCCTGGGGAGCTGGGTACAGTTGTAGTAATGTAGTGTTGGGGGTGGGGGGGTGTTGGTTGTAATTCTTTTTTGGCTGCCCCCCCCCCCCCCACCTGGGCAAAAACCTTCAGTGCTGATGCTCAAATGGCAACAATTGACATGTCGTTTAAAAAAAAATAATAAAGAAGCACAGTGTTGGAAATAATGACTGGCTAATTAATGTTCCCTTCCTTTGGGTGGTTTCAGTGGAACCATTAAGCCTTTAATGGAGAGGGAAGACTGACATTTAAAGCCTCTGCCATTACCTTTTTTCCTTTTAATGGAGATGAGTCTGGGCTCCCGTGCCGTGTGATTACAAGTGTCGTGTGGAACCGCAGAAGATAGACTGAGGTATTTCAGTTTGCAGGTCTGAAGCACCTTCCTAAGCCCTCACCCGGAGGGGTGGAAAAAGTGAGGAATCTCCCACTGAAAGAGGCAGAGGTGAGAGGCTTCCCTCCTGCAAGGCCTTCTCTCCGCTGCCCTGTCACACGAGTCCCGACTCCGGCTCAAGGTGCCGCAACATGTTTCTGGGTTGTGCTGTTGCTGGTGTTGGGGATCGTGAATGGGAAGGCAGGCTCCCGTGTGACATTTGCAATTATAAGAGTGGCATATATTACGGTGTTAATTAGCGATGACAAACATCTGTGTTGTAGATGTTCGATCATGCTTGTTTTAGCATCCATTTACTGACAGGTATGCTTAATTTGCACTGAAGACTTTTAATATTTCTTGTGTTAAATGTTGAGGCATGATAGCAGCCAAACAGCTTGGTCAAATAAAAAAGCATATTGTCTTAAAAAATTTTGATACGGTAATGGTCCTTGCTGATGAGGCGCCCTAGGCGAGCATCAGTGCCGACGCCCTCCATCCCAGGCATAGAGAAATTGGCTGGCAAGTCGGCATCCCCTAAGAAGTTGTCGCCCTAGCTGGCCACCTATGTGCCCTTTAAGATTGACCGGCCCTAATTAATTATTACTACTATTACTTAATAGGCTTTGCTAAGCAGGTAAATTCATGTGGGCTTGTTCTTTTCATATTAAGACACATTACTACCAACTAGTTTTAAGAATAGTGGAATGTTGTACTTTTTTTCTTCCTCCGTTTCTGGCGTCCCCTGGATGGATGGCGGCCTTAGCGTGTGCCTATAATGTCTATGCCACGGCAAGACCCTGTTTTGATAGATAGATAGATATTATTTACCCTTGGTGACTCAACTGTAGATGGCCACCTGAGATGCGAATGGGGTTTGATATCCTTACAGCATTGTTTCCCAGTATCAGTCTTTGGAGATCCACAGACAGTCCATGTTTTTGCCTCCTTCCACCTGACATAGGAAGGAGCAAAAATGTGAACTGTGTGCTTGGGAGCGGTGAAGGAGCAAAAACGTGGACTGGCTGTAGGTCCCCAAGGACCGAATTCAGAAACACTGCCTTACAGCAGTGATAAACTCGTCCAACTTGTAATTGAGAAGAGTTCAGCTGAAGTTGGCGATGAAGGGAGGACCGAAGGACTGATTCCATGGAACCGGGCTTGATAGTCTGCACAATAAGATGAGTCATTGGAGTAGGATTGCTGAGCTGATTAAGCGATGAACTCCTGCTGCTTCTGAAAGGGGCCTTTAGACAGGTGCCTTCCTGTAACTTCCTGTGATTCTCAGGTGCTATTTGGACAAAGGGAAATGCATGTCAGCTGGATGCAGCCTTTCCGTCAGTTCATATACCTTACGTGTTTTTATGTTCTCCAGGATTATTCTCCCTGTCCTTTTGCAGCCTTCTCCAGTGGATACAGGGGCTTGTAGTGGTCATGGCACCATCTTGATAAATATATAACCATGATCCGTGTCTCACGAGCGCTGATGTGTCTGCTCTGTATGACAGCTCTTTGATCTCCAGGCTCAGAAGGAGGGAAGGCAGGTGTCTGCTGTCCATCTCTGTGCTTTTCGGAAGTGAAATTAGAGGAGAAATTACAATTACATGTCACTACTCTGATATTTCTTCTTTGGAAAAGCTGTTCTGTTTTGTAGGGATCTGTTTAATGCCTGAATGTGCTGAGGACACTGATCTGCTGTGTGCTTCTCATTACAGCAAATGTGCCTTTTGTTGGTTACTTAATTGTAGGGCTGCTCCCTGCTGCTTAATCCCTTTACAGAGTCCTACCAACATAGCAAATAACTCTGCGGTGAACGGGATGTGAAAATGAATCGGAATCATGCTGCTACTTACCCAGATTTTAGATGAAACACTTGAAGGTAATCCATGTAAATGCCGCTCCTGCCACAGTGAAGGCGAATGCACTTCCTATCTAAGTCGTGGGGGGGGGGGGGGGGGGGGGGGGGGGGGGGGGGGGGGGGGGGGGGGGGGGGGGGGGGGGGGGGGGGGGGG
>JABFEB020000124.1:22769467-22793069 GCA_019775895.2 Stomatorhinus ivindoensis
TGCGATGGGCTGGCCCCCTGTCCAGGGTTGTTCCCTGCCTCATGCCCATTGCTTCCGGGATAGGCTCCGGACCCCCGGCGACCCAGTAGGATCCATCCATCCCAGAAGATGGATGGATGGACTTAGGCAGAGTGATAAAAGTGAATGTATGTATATTTTTGCTGAAATGTATTTGAGAAAATGTTACAGTAGTCTGTCAGACAAAAATAAAACAAAAACTTATCAGTGTGCAGAAGTTTTTGGCAAATCAGGCTTTTTTTCTCATTTCACCATCTCTTGAAATATATATATTTTTAAAATGTAGCTGTTCAATCTACATAAAGAGCAACAATTGACTGTTCTATACAGCCCACTTTAACAAGTTTCATGTCCTGTATGGCCATCTTTTTTTCTCCTAGACCATCATGAGCCTGTTGTCCATTGAACTAATTGAAGTTTTTTCATTTGAGCACATCCTATATTAGCTAGGACAGGCTCTCAGAAGCGTACTTCATGCTGTGCTGTGGCGCTTTTTGGTGTGGGTTGTGTGCAGCTTTGTTCCTGTATGCTAGTGGAAAAGTGCTATTGGTACAAGGCAAGTTGATTTATATGGCACAATTCAAAGTGCTTTACAAAAGCAGAAGAGCACATCTATATGACATTAAAATCACGTTTAAAAGGCTGTAAATAAAGGCATTATATTAAAAAAAAAACCTAAAATCCAAACGGTTAACTGAAAAGAAGTTATATTGTAGTGATAGTGTGTGACTTAATTGATTTAATTCATTGAAAAAACTGCAGCAAACAGTAATTTAAAATGCTCTAAGACTCAGTAGTTCTTATTGGTGTTTAAGTCAGATGTTGAAGAGGGCCAGGTCATAATTTGATCTCTTTTCAAGCCATTGGTCAGGCAGTTTATGGAATGCTTTGATGCATGGGAAGGACCCCGTCCTGCATAGATGATATGAACTTTTTGAAAGATGGTGGCTTCTTGTGCCAGTGTATAAAGAAGGTGTTTACTGTCCATTTCTAGAAGAGTTTTTACACTGTATGCAAGTTGTAAATGTTCTACAAGTGAATCACTGGTAACTGCAGCCCAAACTATCGCTCCTCTACCGCCTTGTTTTAGATATGCCTGCGCCCATTCCTGACATTTGGGCTTGTTCTGCCTCGAGTCGGCCGTATTTGAGCCTCTGTGACCCTACAACACACTGCAGCTAGTAATTCTGGGGGTTACATTCAGATTACAGTTTTGAAAAATGGCGGCACTTCATGCTAAAGGGTTTCTGGAAGACAGTTTAATCTTAGTTATTTTTACATCTTCTCCATACATGCTACAGCCATCCTCTTTGGCTGTTGGCCACAAAACACTCGACTATACGGTGACCATGTTTGGCAGTTTTAATTCTGTTGCATGCCTTTGACAGGGACTATAGTCATTGTTTCCTTTAATTTTGCTTTCTAAGTGTTTATGGGGTATTAGCATAATAATTCTACACAAGGATGTACCCATGGTTTCTTGTTTTACTCCATACTGAAAGTGCTCACATTAAATAGTGAGCATGTTCTGCTTTTAAACAGTCCATTCTTACCTGGCGATTCCTCTGGCCTGAAGATATTATAGTAAATTACACACTTGCCTAATACACTGTACACAGTGTGCAGAGTTAAGTTTGCTGACTGGAGATAAGATACCAAAGGCTATGATCAGCTTCTCCTGGTGACAGACATCATTTGGTCTGTATAGAACTTTGATTAGTTGCGATAAAGGACCTCTGTTCCAGTTCAGGGTTGACCACCTAGGAAGTCACTGATGTCACCCATCCCTGGCATGTTTAAGTGTCTGCCAGTGAAAGGTTGTTTGATGGTTGTTTGTGAGCAGAATGTTTGGTTCTGATGCAAAAACACTTTGAATATAGAGTACGAGGTTATGTTGAGTCGGTCAGGTTGTTACTGTCACATATTCTCAGGTGTGCTTTACTCCGATTCCCCGTGAAACTTTAATTTATATATCGCTTAAATCTGATTGCTTATGGAGTACAAGGATTAATTTTACTGTAGTCATAAGGCAACACTGGCAGGACTCCAGGCTCCAAGACTGACTAACTGTTTTTGTTTCATCAGACCTCAGTCCTCTGTTTCTTGCTGGGGTAATATGGAGACATTGCTCTATGGTGACAGTTGTTAGGTACCAGTTTATATAAAATTTTGTTCCAGCTCAGCTCTTAATCAAATATGCTTTGTGAGCCAATACAAAATACTGATTTAAAATAGAACACATTTAATAGAAACTATGTGCAACAGGTACGTTAAATGAAACATTACTTTGTGCTAATATTTACAATAGCGATACTGAAATATAGTTTGTCTTTATAGGTGATATTCTATCGTATTGATTTCAAATAATCGCTCAGATTAATTCTGATGTGTGAATAACCATAAATGAACCTTTAAATCTTGCCTGAAATGCAGTCTTTGCAGTTGCATTATTGCAAACCAAAATTCAGTTTAACTACCAAGATCTTTGACATTGCAATGATTTCGAAGACTTAAGCTAATTTGATGAGTTCCTTTGTTGGGGGAGTAACTGGCACACACATCGGACCTCGAGTACCAGGAAGGGTGGATGCAGACAGGGTTTGTGTGAGTCCTCCATCCACAAGGGGGGATTGAACCGTCCTGCATCGAGTGGCAGAAAAGGCCGGTGACCTGACAGCTGGGATCTGTTAATAGAGACCCGAACGGACCGTCGGTGCAGCGCTTAACGTTGTGTTTCGCGCAGTCCCGGGAGCTGTTTTCACTCGCGACGAGCTTCTTCCTTAGGTGCAAAAAGATCGGGGGGAGGCCTGCGCTCCTACGCTTTCCGGCGCTGACTGGTCTCTCCCTCCTGCTTCCCCGTAGCCAATCGGACCCGGCGAAGAGTTGCTGGTCTGGTACAATGGGGAGGACAACCCCGAGATAGCTGCTGCCATCGAGGAGGAACGAGTCAGCAGCTTGGGCAAGCGGAGTTCACCCAGAGCCAGGAGAGGTAAGCCGTGCACAGCTACTCCGGAGCCCCCGGGACCGTCTCCGCGACCCTGGGAGCCCGCGTTACGGGCCACCGTGCTACCCAACCCCGCGTTTTGCGGTGCGTTCACCCTTCGATCGGTCGTCGTCCCGGGAATGCGGGGTGCCTAAAGAAATGCGACGTCGGTGGGTTCAGCCGGGTAGTTTGAATGACCTTTAGGCTCCTTTCGTAACGCTCCGGTCGGGTGTTGCTGGTTTGTGGTTTTTTTTCCGGGTCCGCGGTGAGTATGTTTTAATAATGGGAATCACCGCAGCTGCCAGGCGGCTTAAGACGGCAGCCGAAACGCGACAGTCCGAAAACTAGGTGAAGCCGTGTGTTTGGATGAAGCTTCGCTAGCTAGTCGAAACGCACCAGCCCGAAGCCCTAGCCTGCGTTAGCTAAAGCGCCGATCCACGTCTCCTTCACGGCCACCGACGCCAGCTCTCTAGTTATTACGGCTCCTGCTAGTCTACCATGAGCAACGCGCCGTTTGTATGCTGAACCAGTGTAAGTAACATTAATGAGAAAGTAAACCGGATACCGCGGTGCTTCTCCAACCAGGCCGCGGATGCTAACGCTGTTAGCTTCGGCTGCTCCTGCTCGGCTGAGTGCCCGGTCGTCGGCACGATAGCCGATTAGCCTGCGCCTGTCGGTTTTCACTGCGGCTCGTCGAGACCATTAAAAATCTGTTCAATTAACTAGGCGACCGAAAAGCGACTGTCGAGGAGGCCGCTGTGACGCTGCGTGTCGCGTAAATAATTAGCATGCGTGCTAGCTAGGCTACGTGTCAGACTCAGGATAACGGTGAAGAAGCACCTTGTTTAATATGCTCGTGTGTTGAATGCTCCCCCTTCTCTTTCTGATGGTGGAAATGGCGTTTAGAAGCCAGTTGTGCACTCATTTTGTATGGACTGCTTTTTAAAAACCAAAGAGGAAGACCAAAGGACCCCAACGCCCCGTCGCACCGCCTGTGCACGTAGTCAGTGCGCCTATGTGTTTCTGTATTTCTACGTTTCTGAATACAGCATGCAGCTGTCTCTCTGTCTAAGGAATCTGGGGCCAGAATCGGGCCTGGGCCGTAGGAAGCAGGCCGTGGAGTGAGCCCAGGTCCCAGTTGAGCACACCCTTTAACTGACAGCCTTTGAAAGCCTGTTTTGCTATGGGGTCGATCGGGAAGGTTTTCATACTCCTCGTGGGAGAGAAGAAACAACGCCGATCTTCATAGCTTTTTTGTGTGTGTAAGCCTGGGGGGGGGCTCTCTGTTTAAATGTCTGGTTGTGAAATACCTTTTGGGTCTTTATGGTGTTTATTGTAATCCAAGCAGGATGAATTTTAACTGGCCCTGCTGTGAGATGGAACACGACAGTGTCTTTATCAGAGCAAAAGGACGAGGAAAGGTCATATTCAGACATCAGTAGGTGGTAGCGTTTGTGCTAAGCCTGTAGGGGAATAAATATTCCTTTTTTGCATTCCTTTTGTACATTTTAGCTGGTATAATGTTACTTTATCATGCTTACATTTGTTAAATATGGTTTTGTCCACTTGCTTGACTATGGTAGTTAACAGATGAATTTGACTATACCTTATATTATTATTGTAACTATTTAAATCCCTGTAATAGGTTTGCACATACGACTTTAGCACAACATTGTGGCTTAAGGTTTTCTAGCTTGTAATTTATCTTGTGGGGAAGACCTGTAAAGATATTCAGATACTTGCGAACAGTGAATTTGTACAGTTAAGTGTGTCATTGCTGTGGGACGCCTAAATGTTGCCTGGATAATGAAGTGTGGAGGCACATAGTCCTGCTTCTTGTGTGGATGAACTGGGCCTGACCTGTAACACAATGAACAAGGTGCAAGGGCACCATTGTGTGTTGTAGCGCTGCCTGAGATTTGGCACCTTGCAAATGACGTAAAGCTCATGCGCATTATTTTCAGTAATATACATTTGATAAACAGGATGGTCCGATAACACTGACTTTTGTGACTCCTATGCAAAAAAATTTAGCATGGTTTTTAAAGGTAGCTTCCCCCCGAAAGGTGATGGAAAGTTCATCAGTGCAGTCTGCCCCGTGAAACCAAAGGCGATTTGTGATTTTGTGTTATTTTACATGTACGTCTGTGCTCTCTTTACGAAGGTCTCTTATCAAGGATTTTGCCATTTAATGATCCTGTCGTGTATTCCTAGGTTGTCATCTTTTGGCATTTATACCTGTCAATTGCCACCTTGTGTTCACAGGGCCAAAATTGAAAATCATTATGTTGGGATTAACTTAATGTTGCGCATTCTTACTGCACTAAGTGTAACAAATGGCACATCCTTTTTTTAATTCTGTCATATGAGATGACCATTTTACCATCAAGCAAGTGGATAGCTCGGTAAAATCGATCATATGGTAGGTGGGACTAGTTGCTTTCAACACTGGAGTATGTTTAAGATGTGAAAATTTAGGATCAGAGCAATTTTTTGTGCCTGCACACAATGCAAGTCTTAATTCACCCTTTGTAGCATTTTCTGGCTGCTGTAACCTTGTACGTGGATTACTGACACTGCTGTTATAAGCACTGCTTTTTGCCGTTTATCACTGCTACACTGTCCTTGTTTACTGGTATTCACTCCATCTTGCTGTTGGTGTGGTTTGTCAGCCATTTTGGCCAGCTAAACTCATGTCCAAACCCAGTTTCACTACATTGGTGGCGATTTGTCCTCCTATTCCCTCTTCCCAGGAGTTCTGTCATCAAAGTACTGGACCTCCATATAGCCAGTGGCAAAGTCAACTCGCAGTTTGTGACCCCGAATACATGAGTCAAATATGAAAGTCGTATTTTAAAATGTCATTTTTTGATTCTAATTCGATTTAAATTCTTCAAGCAGATTTCTTTTTGGTTTCTGATGGCTTGGTTTAAAACCACCCATTTCAGAGATCTGTTTTAAATTGGACAAAGACAAATGGTTTCTGGTGCTCCTGGTGTAACTTAATGTAGATTCCACAAGTGATGTGCCCTCACTTCAACAGTAATCAATGTCCATGAATGTTGTGGACAGTTTGATTGCTGTAAACCATGCACTAATCTTGCGTTTGAGCAGCTTTTGAGTACTGCTTGATATTGGTAAAAGAATTGATGGCGGAGAATGGCAGCTGACAGCTTCTGAAATGCACTGTATGCTTTTGGAGTAAGACCTGATTTTTGTCCATTCTACTGTATCATGTTCTTCCACAGGCTGTTTCCTTGTGTGTTGTGGTTGAACATTATATAAGAATGAAGGGTAGTTTTGCTCTGTCACAATATGTTGCACAATGCTTTTAAAAACTATTTGAATTTATGACAATCGTTCGGAAGCCCTAGTCATTTTCATTAAACTAATCTACGTCTGAACAATTTTAGTAGTGCGTTTTGCAATGGTATGTTTTAGAGAAGCCCAGATTGAAATTTTCTTGGCTGATTCCGACTTGAGTTTCTGACATATCTTACTTGACCAAAAAAGAGCAGGTTCAACAGTTTTGAATAATAAAATGTCAGTCATTTTCCAGTATGTTTAAATTCACCAGGTAACACGACCCTGACCTTTTTCTCTTTTTATTTGTTTTAAAAAAGGCCATAGGTTACAAACTCTAAATATAACAAGTATACTTTACTCTTCCAAATAGGTGCATGGTAGTATTAATTCTGACATCACATGTTACGCAAATACAGTTCTTACATCGCTAGTAAGCTAGATTAAGATCAGGCCTTTTCATACTGTACTGTATAGATGTTATAGTGCAGGGTGTTAAAGTTTTGCTAAAGCATTTTTACTGTAATAAACCTTAGCTTTGCAATTTCAATGGATATTCTTTTTCAAGATTCTCATATCAGTTTAAAGTTTACCTCTGATGTTACACCACGGTTTGCTTTGCATGTATTACAAATTGCAGTCTGTGTCATCTTCACTCAGTGAAGAACCTCCACGCTATTTCATTAGTGTTTGGTTTTGATGTGGCTATGGGGCTGCTGCCTGCGCCGCTGTTCATATGAGTGGCGCATGTGTAAAATGGATCGATTCGGTATTGGAAATGCATGAGAACTGTCTCACCGTTCGTTGCCTGGTCTTGGCCAAGCACGTTGAAAACCAGCTGATTCCAGTCCCTGGCATCTCTAGTATGTTTACATAATTATAGACAGTGTCCCAGCGTTTTCAAATTAACAAAAAAAACATTTCAAGCAGAAATACTACAATGAAAGTCTGATCTGGAGTGCAAAATCAAACCCAGAGGGTATGGCCCCACCAGTGATGGGTCTTGACCCTCCATTATTGTTTGCAGATAAATAAATGTTCTGTCACACTAAATTTGACCAGGAAGGTCTGTTGTGTCTGGTAGTTATTTAATGCTCAAAATGGTTTGTGATAATCAGCTCAGTTTAGGTTTTAACATTGTCCAGTCAAAATAAAACAGGCACAAATCACAAGATGTAACAATTACTGATTTTTTTTGGAAACTAGATGTGGCGTTTTACATAAATACTTTTGTTCTTAATCTGACAGTGAAATTTTTAGTCTGAATTGTTATTCCACGTTTACATCTCTGCAAATGAAGATGGCAGGTTTAAAAATCCAAGCTAGAAATTATGCTGACTTGCTTTCTTGGTTAGCGGCTGTTGCAGGGCTGTGACGGTAATAAAGATGCATGTGTAGTCTGAGAAGATAGTGTGGGACTCGAGTTTTGTAGGTTGTTTGTACTGTGCAGCGTTACCTTCACTGGAGTTCGACTCAGCAGGGTTGGACACTTTACAGAATTCAAATGATCATGGGATGGTCATGACTCTGGCTTGCATGACCAATAAACAATCACTTGGGAATGCATTTTGCTCAGAATCCAGGTTTTTTTCTTGCTGTTGTCATAATTGCAGCCTTGCGATTTCAATAGGAAGGAATTATGAAGTACATCTCGGGTTTTCCCATCCTATGGAATAGAGCTGGGCAGTATGACCAAAAAATGTCAAGGTATTATACGTTTTTTTTTTTGTTTTTTTAAAGTATGAGTGGACGCTTACCACATTTTAGTTTTACGTTTTTGCATTGTTCCCACCTTATTTTAATAGCCATTGTGCCTATCCGCTACCTTAACATATGGCTAACATGTTTGTTGGCTAATGTTAAGGCACGCACTGGCCAAGTTAACATTTTTGATATGTCAGTGTTGCTGGAACGTGAGCTATACTGACCTCGCAAAATTTCACCAATACTGGAATGTCGGTCTTTAACATGCGTCACCAGGTTTGACGTGCTACTTGACTTTGTCGCTACAACGTTGTAGCACTATTTATCGACATCCTTAGGTCTTTCCATGCTCATGCTCATCTGCAAAATACTTCCAAACGGCACTTTTTTTAAAAATGATTTTTTATTTTTCACTAAAGCAGCTTGCAAAATGCCTTCAACTACAGCATATGCCAAGTTCAGCCAACTCGGCATGCGTGTGTTAACCAGTGCGAATGCATTCAGCGGCTATTGGGAGGAGGGGTGGGCCTGGCCCTGCGCTGCAGTGCTGCTGTGTGAGGTGTGGTGAATGAGGCAAAACCGCACTGTAGGTATCAATAATGGTGAAAATGAGTATCTAGTCAGACGCTAATTTTTAGTATCGATTAGTATCTGACAATCGATTTTTGACAACTCCAGCGTCAGCTATATCTTCTGTTTCTGATCTTTCGCGGCACATTTTCAGCAGTGCAGCAGTGAAAAGGTCCCCCCTTAAACAGTTTCCAGCTGCGCCGCTTTCCGAACCTTGTGTTGGTTATTTAAGCCAGTGTTGCAGAATTTTATGTCATAACAATAATAAACGGTTTTCGGTAGGAATCAGTATACCGCCCACCACTGCCCTGGTTTTGTATGATGATTTGCGATGACTTGCTTATACATTTTGTGATGGAGCTGTTTTGACACTTACAGTTCCTGGTATTGCTCTTGGAAGAGGCAACATGTAATTCTCCAGGGACTGACCATGTTCGCTCCTGGATGACTTCATTGGGCTGGGCCTATCTAGTATTGATTAGAAAGTCTTGGTATATCCATGTAAGTTGATACTATTGGTACTGATACTTTACTTTTGCCATTTGACTGAAAGGGTGCAAAGAATGCTTTCTATATGCTGCCTAATTGTTTCCCTGAAGTGAATACATCGAATAGTCTGTCATTGACACTTTGTCAACTGGATTTCCATGCATCGTTTGCTGATTTGTGAAATTAGCACGTTTTGGATCGCTAATAGTATTCGGGATATTGGAGGTGGTCATACGATTGAGACTAGTTTAAACAAAGTAAACACCTTGAATGTGTCTCTAAATCCCTGTGCAGCACGGAGGAAGCTGCTGGAGAGAGCCAGAGCCAGACAGGCTGGTTTGGGAGGATTCCGAAGCCCCAAGCAGGCGCAGGGAGCCAAATTGACGCTCTCAGAAATGCAAGGTTCAGATAATGGTGAGGCATCCCGCGCTGCAAAGTTAAACATTTTTTTCATCATATGCAGTTTAGTAAACATTTTGTAGCTAACCTATCTGTAACTGATAGAATTGAGCTATGTATGTTTCAAGTTGATTTTTGACTCCTTTGTTGGCTTTCAGGTCTAAAAGCAGAGAGTGAAGGACCTTCACCCACTTTAGAGATGGCAACACAAGACCGTTTCCTGTCTGCAGAAACTTCCCAATATGCAAATGAGGATGCCCCCCCAACCACCCCATTGATGGAAGAACAGAAAGAGCAGGACTTGGAGGAAGCGCAGCAAGAGCCACAGGTGAACCTAAGTGAGTCGTCTTCCCCAGCTGAAGCTAAGCCAGTTGAAGCAGAGGAACGGCCGTGTCCAGAGTCTGGCTGTCAGGATCCTGAAGAGGAAGTTGCTGCTGTTGAACAAGAAACTGCACCCATTTCTTCTGTTCTGAAACTGGAGCCAGAGCTTGACTATGAAGATGATTCCCGGGGAGAGTCGCATTTTCCATGCCAGCATTGCGAACGTCATTTCAACACGAAGCAAGGCCTTGAACGCCACGTGCACATTCATGTTGCGGCAACTCGCCAAACCCACACCTTCAAGTGCCGATACTGCAGCAAACCTTTCGGCTCTCAGATCGGTCGGCGACGGCATGAACGTCGCCATGAAAATGGCTCAAAGAAAAAACTGGGCTCCCTTAGTGGAACCTCAGCCGCAAGTCCTTCATTAGTAACAGCTGGTTCAAGCCCCGACCTCGTTGTCACTTCTGGGCAGCTGTTGGTGACTTCAGAGAGCAGCAGTGGGCCCCCAGAAGGTTCTGTGGCTGACAAGCAAGGTGTGGAAATGGAGCAGCGCGCCGTCATTTTGGACGAGAAAGGAGAGCTGAAGGAGCTCTTTCCTTGCAAGTATTGCAAGAAAGCTTTTGGAACCCACACTAATATGCGGCGACACCAACGCAGGATTCATGAACGCCATCTGTTGCCTAAGGGGGTCCGCAGGAAAGGTATGTTGCTGCAGGAGGGACAGCCCCAGCAACCTGCAGCAGCCCCTGAGAAATCCCCCAGCACTAGCCCACATGCTGTCTATTTGCCCAGTGGGGATGTGGATGATGAAAGAGATCAAGATGAAGATTACATGATCGACATTTCTAGTAATATATCAGAAAACCTCAGCTTCTATATCGATGGAAAAATCTTGTCCACTAGTACTGTGAGCACTTGTGAAGTGGTGGAAGTTGATTCCAACTCTGCTTCAATGTTGGGGCTTGATGCTGTGATCATTAGCTCTGATAAGACTTCCCAGGCTGTAAAAGTAGAAACCACAACTTGCACTGAAAATGAGATCACAAGTGCTGTCCAGTCAGCAGCAAAAAGGAGAACATCTACTCCACCCCTTCTTCCTAAAATAAAAACGGAATCTTTAGAAACGGACGCCGTATCTTCAGCCTCTTCGTCTTCATCAGCTTCATCTTTGGCAGGCGGGCTCTGCCCTCAAGCCACAGACACCTTAGCCTTTCAAAAGGAGCGAACAGTCTATCTCTCCCCAAAGCTGAAGCAGCTCTTACAAACTCAGGACAACCAGAAGCCCAATTTGACTCAGCCCGAAGCCAACAGGCTTGTTCCACCTGCAATGTCAGTGGCAGTGTTACCTGCAGCTTCAGGGAGGTTCAAAAGAAGAACATCATCCCCACCAACTTCCCCACAACTCAGTCCAGAACAGAAAGGTGAAAGTGGTAAGAATGAAGGAAGCTTGTGTTCTCTTAAAGTACCAAAAGTAGAAGGCCAGTGTATGTCCCCAATTTACCCTGTGTCAAGTAAAGGGGATAGGGATGCAATGAGTCCTACAGCAGTGGATGCATTCAAAGCTTCTCCTGTCGATTGGCCTTCTACTCGAAGTGGTGGCAGTTCCTGTAACCAGCAGCCTCTGGACCTTTCTGGTGCTGTTGGCAAAAGAATCGATGGCCAGAACAAGGCACCCGGGGAAGCTGTCCTGGACCTAAGTATGCAACGGAAGACCACCTCGGAGTCTGAGGCAAAGGTTTTGCAACCGTTGGCTAAGAAGCGGAAACCCAATACCAGCATGCTGGAGAAAGTTTTAATGAATGAGTATGCCTCTTTAGACTCATCAGTAGAGGAAGTTTCCAGTTTAACAGAAAACCCAAGTATTCTGTCAGACACAGGGGTCAGCTCTCTGGACATCAGTTGCACTGATCCTGAAAGCCTTCAGTCAGAATCAGCTCTTCACCCTCCCCCTCCATCATTAACACCAGTAACCATGAATCCACCATCACCTCATACTCCCACCCTAGCATCCCCTACTCCACCACCTCCAGTTTTACCAACCGTTCCTTCTCCTCTCCCTATGTCACCTTCTCCCAGTTCTCAGCTCTCCAACTCGCCAAGACCTCGCCCTCTTCCTGTTTTATCACCTGAAACATCTCCCAGACCTGCCGAATTTATCTTGGAAGGACCTTCACATGATAGTGGCTCAGATGATAGTAAGTCACCACCTATTTCAGAGGTCTTTAATGCCAACGCTGACAGTGCAGACCTTACTGCCCAGTCCGTAAACCTGAAAGTTAGTCCAGAAATTGAACCCATGACTTTCCCTGATAATTCAAAGCCTTCCTCACCAGAAAGCATTTCAGCAGAACAGTCCTCTCCTTTTGATTTTTCTGCAGTAGATAAGGAGGCATCACAAATTTGTAGCAATTCCAGTGTTACTGAATCAACGGAACTGATTGATTCAGCCTCTGCAGCGGTCCAGCATAGTCCTATAGAAGCTTCATTAGATCAGAGTGTCATTGTGCTTGAGGAGACTGACGGCCAGGAACAGCCTTTACCAACAGCCCCACCTCATTCGCTTGACCCTCCTGTCCTTGTAGCTTCTTTACCAGAGTCTCCACTGACCCCTGTTATATCAGAAAGCCCTCCCACACTGCTGTTACCACCTCCTCTTGTTTGTTCTATCATCAAGGATGAAATTCAACCCAAGGATGAGCCAGTTGAGATATCTGGGGATCATAACAGTACCGCTACAGATCAGGCTTCTGATGAGGAGTCATGTGAACTAGAGATGTTTTGCAAGAACTTTATATGTAATGTCTGTGAGAATCCTTTCCCCTCCATAAAGGAGCTTAGTCAGCATATTATGGGCCACGCCCTGGAGTGGCCTTTTAAATGTGAATTCTGCATTCAGCTCTTTGGAAATGCAGCGGACTTGCTGGAACACCGTTCTGCTCTTCACAGCGTTGGCAGGATCTTCATCTGCTGCGTGTGCTCCAAGGAGTTTGCCTTTTTGTGCAACCTCCAGCAGCACCAGAAGGACCTACACCCTGGGCATGACTGCACTCACACTGTAGTGGAAAACGGCAAGCTGAGACCTCAAAACTACACGGATCCAGCTAAGGCCGGTACTGAGCAGTCACCCTCAGGCACAACCAATGAATCCCCTGTTGATTGTACCTCTCTGGGACTTCCTGAAGCTCCGAAAGCCAAAGACTGGGCGGAGGAGGAGCCAGACGATTCCACTGAGGAGCTGTACACTACAATTAAGATAATGGCATCTGAAGGAGGCAAACCCAAGGGTCCAGATGTCCGTCTTGGCATTAACCAACACTATCCCAGCTTCAAGCCTCCACCGTTTCCCTATCACAACCGCACCCCTGCAGGTTCTGTGGCCTCTGCCACCAACTTCAAAACCCACAACATCCCGCAGACATTTTCCACGGCCATCCGCTGTACAAAGTGTGGCAAGAGCTTTGACAACATGCCGGAGCTGCACAAGCATATCTTGGCGTGTGCCAGTGCCAGCGACAAGAAGCGGTATACCCCCAAGAAAAACCCAATTCCTCTCCGTCAAATAGCAAAGCCTCAGAACGGTGCACCTTCACCCTTAGCGGCTGCAAATGGGAGCCAGGTCATGTTCCGTAGGATGGGCCAACCCAAGAAGCTCACCTTCAGCCAGGAGTCTTCGGGTAAAGTGAAGCTGAGCGCATTAAGCAAGAAGAAGAATCAACTGGTTCAAAAAGCTATATCCCAGCGAAACAAGTCTACTGCAAAGAAGGCCGCACATTCTGAGGCAGAGCAGGAAGTCCATGTATGTCCACATTGCAGGAGGGAATTCACGTATCTAGGTAGCCTGAACAAGCATGTAGCTGTCAGTTGTCCCATGAAACCAGTTTCCAAGAAAGCGAAAAAGGGTGCCACAGAGGCCCTTACAACCCAGGACAGAAACGCCAGCCTTCGTAGGAGAACAGCAGATGTCGAAATAAAGCAGCAGGGGTCGGACGTTGGGCATAAGACTTTGGGGAAAACGAGAGCCCGAAGCTCTGGGCCTGCAGATAGTTCTGGGGCACCGTTGAAACTGCTGCCTAGTAAAGGAAGAATGGCTGCTTCCCAGGCACCGCAAAAGAGGCTAGTGCCTCTCCAGGCTGCCACATTGTCTTTCAGCAAGAAACGCAAGAAGAGCAATGATGATCAGATTCCACATCCCCCTGGCATGTCTTCCACCAGCTCTGCTGAGCGCCTGGTCATGAGGATGCAGCGTGGGGGCAAAGAGGTCCTGGTCCACAGTGCAGGGGATGGGAAACCACAACAGCTGCAGCCTAAGAAGGATGAGCGTTTCTCTATGAAAGTTAGAGAGCGGGTAGGCGGGCCGGTCACTCGTAGTCTTCAGCTGGCCAACACCGCCAGTCAGATGGAGGTTAAGGTGGAGGAACTCTCCAATCCGGAGTCCAGAGAAACACAGGTAACACTGCATGGGGGGCTTTGATCGGTCATAATACTAAATTTCATGGATGTCTCAAGATAGACAATGTGCAAAACATTTAACTAAGTGCAGTGAGTTCCAGTTATTCAAAGACCTCGTCAAATCCATTTTTAAATAGAAGTGTTGTATAATTTCCCCCCCTGAGGTGGTGTTTTTGCCCCTCAACTACTGTAACAACTGAAGAATAACATTTTCAGTGGAACATCAGGTTTCTTTTTTTATCCATCCATGTATGTTTTAGTATACTGATATTTGTCGGGTGCGGATCGCTAAGTCACTAAGTGCTATGTGCTGTACTACTGACTTCAGCCCATTTACTACTTTATAATTCTCTCTGAATGCAGGAGCCCTTGCTGAAACTGGCAGGGTAGAGCCAAGTGTGCATCGCTGGCAGAACTCGGAGCAGTGCTGCAGATGTATGGACTGCATGAGCCTCAAAGGACTCCATGGGATTGGCCGAGAGTCCCCACGCAGGAGCATTTGTCGTGCACTTTGTGTCTGAGCCCTTGCTGGATGTGTGCCTCTCGCACCCATGTGCATAAATGTGCTTTGAAAACATCACTGGACCTTTGGCGGGCAGAGGGTCGCATTAAATGCACGTGGTGATAATGCTGCGAAATGGCAATCATCTGTCCAGATTAGAAGCCGCTGTCTCTTTTATTTCCCCTTTTTAATGCTCACTTAAGCGTTCTTGGGTTTTAAAGCTCACTTAATGCATGTGTACTTTATGACGGAGTCGGACCCTGCCCGTTGTACGTACTTTAGGTCCACTGCTGTTTGTAGTTACACAAATGACAACTTTTACTTAAGTTTAATGCTTCATGACATGGGAGGTGTTCATTGATTAAAAACGGTCAAAATGAACTGTTTTGGAAGCTATATGGCACCTAGCTGTCAGCAGAAATCAGCACGTACCCCCACCTTGGTCGTCGCTCTGCTTGGGGGGGCTCAGGGACTAAGCTTTTTGTTCTTAGGGTTAAAAAAAAGCTTCTGATCCACATTTATGATCATGTTGACGCCAATCATTTCTGGGTGTACAGTGAGTAGGTGGTCATTCGCTGGTTTTGGGGTGGAAATGCAGCCTGATGAAATTATTAGTTACAGGGTGTTGGCCAGGCAGACCTTTGCAGGTCACAGCCGTTAGTATTTGTCTGAAAACATGCCAGGCTGGAAAGGGAAACGTCTCAATATGTAGCATTGTCAGCCTTGCATATGTAGTTTTTGTCCAGTTAGAGGTCTAGTTGTGAAAATCTGGATTTTCGGTCCTGATAAAGGAACTTCTGCAAAGCTGGGTTCTAGCAGGATAGCTTCTGCAGATGCGACCCGAGGAGAGTTCCTGGGGTGTTTTGCGTATGAACTGGACCTCTGGTGCTTCTCTCCGGGTAGATTCCTTTCTAAGCTCAGCTAAAAAGGCATCTCTGAGATGCCTGTTGTCTGTTTGACCCTTTGCCCTCTTCAGGGGTAAAAGCCGGAGCCGCTATCACTTGACAGTTAATTATCATTGCCGGGCAGCGAATTGAAACTGTGGCCTCCGTTTTTGAAACTAAACCGAGCCAAACTATAGAAGCTTCTCACAGGAAGTCTTAGAAAAGCATGATGGATACGCCAATAGCCATCTTTAGGTGGCCAGATATTTCATCTGAAGGTTTTGGGTGTAACACACCAGATAATAATCTTTTTTTTTTTCTTCTTTTTTTTTCTTTTTTGAGAGTTCCTACTCCCAGTGGGGGTGGGGGGTGGGGTGGGAGCATGGTTGCTGGCAGTGCAGGAGACTGGGGTTTCCCGCAGTGCGGTGAATTGGGGTATATATAAAAAAAAAATCATAACCTGTCTCATTTCCAACCCGGAAGAATCTACCTCTACAAAGCACTTCAGCCAATCCGATCTCCTGCGTTACGCAGCCCTGCACCATTCCTGTCCCGAAGGCATGGACCTGGAAAATGGAGCCATTGCAATCCTTGTGTAAAATTAATGTAAAAACTGCTTGTAGCCTGTTTAAGAGAAGCAGCTGAAATGTATATTTAAAAAATTTAAATTATGTTTCTCTATGGACTTTCGTTGTATATGATTCATGTCTCAGCATTGGTATATTCTGGTAACTTTTTTTTTCCCCTCTGGGGAGTTGGTCAATTTAATGGAATGTTCTGTTAAATGAGTTTTTTTTTGGATCATTTATGGGCTGGCGTACATTGACCGCTGATGTAATACAGATTGTTCTAACTGATATTAAAGAATTTTTTCCAGTTTCATCAGCTGCATTCTTGGTGCCGCCTTTACTGTATTGGTTCCGCGTCGATGTTTGTGGGGAACGTCACCGCTGGCTGCTCTTCTAACTCACTGGCTAATTTTTATGCAGGAAATGATGCCTGGATCAAGTATAGTGGACCTTCTGAATGTGAACAGCCAGTGTTCCAAGTCCCTGTTCTCTGTTTTGGAACTGCTCCCATGTTACTACATGTGCTGGTTCTCCAGTAGTTTAATAAACCCATTAAGTGTAATTACAAAATCCTGACGCAACATCTTGTTAAGAACTGGGTCCTTCAGCAGTTCTTAAGATCTGGGTCCTACTGTAGATCTATGACTAGCTGGGATGTTCCCTTGATAATTATATTTATCTCTTTTTGTGTGTGTTTGTGTGCATTTTGCTATAAATAATTGGGTTTGGGAGTTGAAAATTGGATTGTCTCATGGAGTGAGGAAGAAAATTGCAGTTCTCCATTCTAGAACACTCGGTTTCAATGGGCTTAATTGAATTGGGTCTAATTAGAAACTCACTTAAAACACAAATCGACATTCAGACCTTCCAGTGTCCCTGGAAGACTAGCGGGGAGCAAAGGCTACTCTTACTCCAGGGTAAATTTGCTGACTGAGTGTTCAGATAAGACAGGGTGGATCAAGATGTCACTTCTGAGCAGAGAGCTTTAATAATGGCCCAGAGTAGTCTGGTGTCATGATATGGAGCCTACAGCTTGCCGTCAGCTGTCCAGTGGATGAAATAAGCAGAATTTCTGTATGGCTGAGCTCAAAAAACATGAATGTGACTTCATTCCTATCAAATAATGCTGAATGTTTGTGCTTTTCCCCCCTATATAACTCATTGGAATGTTACCAGATTCCACTGAAGAACTTTGACCATTATAGATGAATTGGGAAAGTCTGACAGTCTGACCTCAATTCCCTGCTCTGCTTCCCCCTGACCCTCAGCCCTCAATAATTCAAGCTAATGTTTAATGTTTTTAGTTGTCTTATCATTAGCTATCAATACCTAGTAATCCTGCTCCCCCTGACAAAATGTCACTTAACGCTCCCACCACTAGGGTTGTCCGAATCTCAAGAGATATGGCAATCCCACCCCCCTGGCTCGGGTCCCCCACAGTAACACCAGAAATGTTTACTCAAAAGCACCAAATCACTGTGCTTTATTTTATTATATTGGCTGTAACATGGGGGGGATTCAGTACAACCTGGCGCCGGATAGGTACCATACTACAGTGTGGTACTAAATCAATGAACACCACGATCAGTTAGACTAGGAGACAGATTCACTTGTGAAAAAACTCATATCTGATCTGTCAATATATTGCCTACTTTAAAACTTGTCGCCCTGCATTAAATACTGTTTTACACTTAACACGCATGCTGTAACGATAAACATCAATATATATACAAGCAATATATGCTTCATTAGAGACACCTTTGTATGGCCATAATTTTAACGGCTGTTAAAGCGCAAACCAAGTACCGAACACCGTTACCTTGTAACGTATCGCATTGACGGCGCTACGTGAGGCTGGTCAAGTGGGGGCGCAAGATCGCTTTGAAACTGGATAAAAAAGGATTCGGCTTAACGCTGGGCTGCTTTAGCCCACGGCGTTTAAATGTAGTTTTGTTTCACACCTGCAAAAGGTAAGACCAGCGGTATGATGAATTGTTTTCCCACATTTTCTCCACTTTATAAAAACCTACCGGGCGCGCAGAACAAAGCAACCAGAGGGTAAGTGTCGATCCATCTATCTAGAGGTGATCCTGCCTTCACTGCTCCCCTTTAACTATGTATTAGTTGCACTGAGTTTTTTTAGAATCCACCAACAAATACACCTCAATAACAAAGTAAAAACAGCAGAATATCCCAATGTGAACGCACAGAAAATAGTCTCCCCTAGCCCCTGCAGACCACGCTGTAGTTCTTATATAAGAATAAGCTGCAGTTTTATACTGTTATGTTCCGTTAACATAGAAACGTTTTTGTGTATGCATATGTAATATTAGAAGTATAGGCCTTCAAATCATGCAGCACGGCATTTGGATTTCACTGAAATGGATATACGAAAGCGGCAGGTCTAATTTAACTGCTAGTGACTCGCTGATGGATCAGTAGGCTACGTGAAGGGCAATTTTGGAATCCAGTTTCGTGGGTTGGATCTCATTCAGTAAGAACATTGTCAAACATTTAATTGTTATTGCTATTAATGCGGGCTTACGTTATTCTCTTAATCAGTGAATTCTCTTACGTTTCTGTTAAACATGAAATCGTGAAGATGGGTACACTCTATCATGAGCCGGATTGAGCTTATTTTTGTAATCGATATTTCCAAATGATGCCTTGGGAAATCAAGTCACTTGGTGTCAAGGCGATCTCCAGCTTCAAGGTGCGCTTCTCTGCGTTTTGCGTGATTAGCTTTGCTGGGTGTAAATCCACTGCATCCGCCCATTAAACATTCAGCGTCCAAAATCGCCCGTAGTTTAGTAGCGACGTCGCAGCACTACTGCACACGAATTACTCAAGTGTGATTTAAGGGCAGACCCGCGGTTTGGTAAATGATCCTTCCCGTGTGAAATGTTAAAGGCGTTAAGTTTATCGGAGACCTCTTATACGGCTGGGTTGTGCCGTCCCCCCTGAAATTTGCATACCTGACCCTCGTTATGAAACTGTTCAGCCGCTCATACCTCAGGTTTCACGTATTTTGGTAGCAAATCCCATAGAAGCTCCTCATGTGCCAGTCTCCTTTATGCAAACTTTGCTGCTGGAACATCTGTCAACTCATTGTTCACAATCCCGCCTTTTATCCTACCTAAGCACTTAAGTGGAACCTCTTGAGATAATCAAGTGCTATTGCTCCATACCGATGATGCTGGGGGATTGGAAAGGGCTGGCATTTTAGCTACCCTGTCAGTGCTTTATGCTGTGGCTGGGAATGAATACCTACTGTGTTTATGTCCTTGTTTTCAGAGAAGGAGCCATTGGCGCCCCCAGTTCAGCCATTGTGCGGTGCGTGATCTTTAGGGTTCTTGACCTTGTGCTCTCATAGGAAGTGGACATGGAAATCTAGGCTACTTAAACCATGTTAAACCCAGGCTTTGTGGAGAAACCCCAAAAGAGTTTAAGCAGAGTGCTGGGCATTGTCAGAAATGACATGCCTGTGTTCCTGTTAGCTAGACCAGAACAATTGATTGCGGACAGTGGCTTTATGGAATAGAGGGCTGAGCCCATTATGAGTCTTTACACTGCTTGTAAATTTGATGGGTGGCCAGCAGGGGCAGCAGAGCCTCTTACTGATACGATCATGTGATTTAGTTACAGTATTACTATTTCCGCCGCATTTTACAGTAACTGAAGATGCTTCAGGGAATCGTTACTTCTGGCAGATATCAGCGTCACTGCAGTTTTGAGGTAGTAAATGCATAGACGAACTTTTCTGAATCATTCGTAAATAGAATTTTTCTGACCCATACCTATACTCTATATTCCATCTATCCATTTTCTTGTCCTATGCAGGATCACGGGGGTCTGGAGCCAATCCCGGAAGCTACGGGTGCAAGAATGGGACAAACCCAGGACTGGGTGGCAGTCCCTAGCTGTACTGTTTCAATGAAACAAAGGTACAATTAACTTGCATGTTGTAAAGTTAAGGCTTTATTGGTGAGGAGCAGGGTCTTGCATTGATGCATTTGCATGGATGCAGGAGCCACCTAGTTTAAGGTGAAGTCTGACTTATTTAAGGGCTGCTAATATCATTTGTCTTTAGCGGGAAGACATTCTGTGATATTCTGTCCCAATTTCATTTGTGCAAGGCTTATCTTGAAGTTGTAATATTTTTGATGATGACTACTCCATGTATAAGTCAACCTCCTCTAGCAGTTAGAACAGCAGAGAAAATTTGAGGTATTCTTCTTTTCTACCAGGGACATTAAATACTGCTCTGTTTCATGGGATGAAACAGTTAACTAGTACATTTGAAGTTAAAGGACAGCCTAGAATTTGACTGCCATCACCACACACCCAATTAACTGGATTTCAGACATGCATTCTTACATACTTTTCCATGTTATAAAGGAAACTTCTTTTATTTGACATAGACAGTAGAACCTTGGAACTCGAACACCTCTTAGCTTGACCAACTTGGAAATCGAATGGGTCTAATGAATTTTTTTCGACATGTACCTCAACCCAAACGTTGGAACTCGACCATTCCTGCTAAAACTGGTATTGGCTGAGACTTGTTCAACTCTGCCAATTTGGACCATGAATGGTTGGGTTAAGAAAAATCTAACCACAACTCGACCGAAAACTCAGAACACATAAAACAAAACAGACCTGTGTGGACTGAGATGCGTTGCTGATGGGCTGAAATTAACACAAATGGACCAACTGGGATGCTGATGTCTGTGAATTGCTCTCAGTCTTGCAGTACCTCTCAACCAAGTTCGATGTGCCAAATTCTATGTTCCTGTGTTCAGTGTGAATGCTTTGTGCTTTATCTGCAGTACATTTAGTGCCTCAGTAATCATGGCTCCTAAGAAAGTGAGCAGTGATAGCAGCAAACCGAAGACGAAAGTAGTAAGAGTGACTGTAGAACTTAATAAGGAAATTATAGTGAGACTTCAGGTAGATAAGTTTAAATAGGCAATCATTTGGGGGTCTTGAATGGATTAAATTCATTTACATTATTTCTTATGGGGAAATTTGACTTGGAACTCGACCAAATTGCAACTCGACCAGCCTTCTGGAAGGAATTAAGCTTGTGTTCCAAGGTACCGCTGTAATTTCATTTATAGATGTTCACTCAACTTTCCTTTGCTTAAAAAAGTTGAAAAGTGGTTAAAAACCTGTAGCATGCAAAAACGTTTGACCGGTAATGTAGGGAAAATAATAAACACAGCCTGCCTACTGAGTATTTGTCGTTTACTTAAACCAACTGCTAAAGATACGACAGATAAGATCTGATTCATAATGCATCTGTCTGTGTGACCTAATTCATAATGCATCTGTCAACTTACTTGATTCTGTAGTTCGAGCAAGATAAAATGGTGGCATATGGTGTCAAAGGTAAATCCAGATTTGCAGGACCATTGACTCCACAATGACCAGAAGAGAGAAGCTTATTATCCTGACAAGTGCACCTCCTGTGCTGTGGTGATGTTCAAACACAGGGTGGCATCAGACATAGGCTGTGGTGGAGTCAGGCAGCTGCTGAAAGGTGGATAAAATGGAAGGTTTAAGAAAGGCCTACAGCCAGGTGATTATTACCGTTGTAGTTTAGGCTGCAGTACAGACACTTGGGAAGACATGCAGATAACTGACAGGGTTGTTATAGGCACCTGGCAACACACCTTGGATCATTTTGCTTTCCTTCAGAATTTTGCACTATTACATACTTACTCATGTCAATGATTCAATTTTGAAGAGCTTCTCCTACGGTTATTGCCTTTTTCACACATTTCCAATTTAGCCAGCCTTATACAGGAGGCAAGCATAAGTTGTGGGATGTGGTAGATGATTTGTCATCATTGGGAGTGGTTTATCGGACACTAAATGCCCCATAGATGAGCAGGGAGATGATTTGTGTTGATGTTCTGCAGTGGTTCTGTAGTCAAAGAGGGAAACCGCATAGAAATCACTCTGTGACCAGATGGTCTCACGTGAGACCAAAGTAAAACTAGCTCTGCTGTTGTATATCCTCCTGAGACCCTACCCATTCATGTATGTCCATTGTAGTGGACATGTTGTTTTTGCATCTATCTTTTCACTGATGTAAGGAAACATATTTATTCCTGTTGTACACTAAAGAGGACATGCTGTGAAATTTAAAATAAAAATAAATTTGAAAAAATCTAAATTGTAGGATGTCTTATTTCCTCCAAAGACAAATAACCTGAAATTGAAGGACACTTTTTTTTCCTTGGGTCTCAGGAAGATATAGACTTCATAGGAAGTGCAATTGGCCCCGTCGTATTGTTGTAAATTTCCATTTATTTAGAAATGGGATAGATCCGGTTGTCACATTTTGTCTTGTACTTTGAAAACCTTTCTCCTCTTTTCATTAATGAACTGCAGGCTCCCTTGCAGCCTTGCCCTGGATTAGTAGGCTGAAGATGGACGGATGGGTGATTTTTTCCTTGCACGCTCAGTTGCACATCACAGACACCGCATCCTCAGCGGGCCCTGGCTGCGTGGAAGTCTTGTGCCGCGCATCGATCTCCCCGTCTGTGCCTTTATTACCGCTCTCTGTCAGCATGTTTTTACACCGTGTTGCAGAGCACGGCCAGGCACCTCTTCCCCATCGCTGTTCCTGGCAGAACACATTTCTGCCTCCTCATTTGCCCCCCCTGTTTGCAAAATAAACACCCTCGAAGGGGAACTTGTGACACTATTCAAGTATACATAGCTTCTGCCTCCAAGTAATAAGCTGTTTATGTAAATGCTGTCGCCGCTCGTGATTCTGTCTCTGTGTCCCTACGGTGAGCTGCCCTTTCCGGAACCTGTTTTCATCTCTCGCACCTCCGGACGGTGACACTGAGAGGTGGATCGCCACAGAATGAGCAAGAGGCACCTGAGATTGAAGGCGCTAGTGTCTTTAGTTGTGAAATCCTAAAGATGAGTATCTGATTTATTGTGTGAGAGGTGGCAAGTTGATGCCATGGTGGTGAGGGGGTTGATTATAGTGGAGGTGGCGTGTTTATGGTTGCATACAGTTTTTGGCCCTGGCTGGCGGTTATTGACAGTGTAACTTGGTGTGATGATCTTAACAGGGTGTCATGTTTGGTTATGTCGTTTTTTTTTTGTTGTTGACGTGTTTCCTGATGACCGGCCGCAATACCCTACAGCATCGTAACACGTTTTTAATTTCTTCATCGGGGGGAGGGGGTCAATGGGTGAGAGGTGCTGCCCCCCCCCCCATCCTTTTCTTTCATCCTTTCCTCAGTGTCTTTCCCAAGGGTCTCCTCTCATCCCCAACAGTCCCCCGCGGATCCCGCAGAGCGCTGTGGCAGTCCTCGGTGCGACAGCTGCTGGCGTCTCTGAAGATGGCGCAGCTGTCTCTTTGCATGTGTGCCGGGGGGGGGGG
>JABFEB020000124.1:22814166-22826776 GCA_019775895.2 Stomatorhinus ivindoensis
AGGGGCCACAGAGGAGGTGGGGTGAAAGTGAGACACGCTACTCAAGTGTAAATTTTACATAACTCAAAAGATTACCAGACAGCTGAGAGAAGCTCTTAAATTTTAAAACCACTTTACCCATAATTCTGAAGGCTGGAGTTTACTGAATCTGTTCAGAATTGCAATGTGGTGAGTCTGACTCACTGCATGTTTGTTAATATAATTTTGTGAGACTCCTGACACAGGTTGCGTAAAGAAGCAGAACTTGTTTCTTAGTTTTTACCAGCCCTCACATTCTGAAAAAGTCTTATCAGATTTCTCATTTGTATTCTTTCAGATGTTTAACATCTCATCAGCGCCTTTTATCTGACTCGCAGAGTTCCTGACATGGTAACCGGCTATCGGCAGTGTGGGATGTTTACACATTTAATTGTAGTTTATCTCAGTCGCTGGTGCATGTGCTTGCTCCATTGCGGTATAATGGATATCAGTGTGGGGTTGTGTGCTTGGCCGTGCGGCACTTAGGTAACCCTGCAACCTGAGCTGGTTCAGTTCCTTTAAGTGTGGGTTGCTCCTGGGCTGGGTCTGGTCTTCTAAGCGTGGCCCCGTTCCATCCCTGTTGGTCTGGGTTCTCCAGTGCTGATTCTGCTCACTGTACTTTTTAGTTCATTATGTTCCTTTATGGTTCGCTTTATTATGTTCTGTTTCACGTCACCGCGTGCGGTCTTTGTGGTGCGCAGTTCAAGCTGACAGAGCGGGCAGCAAATGTCAGAGGAAGCCTGCGGTGACACATTCTGGGCAGCACTGAAAGCTGGCTTGTTTTACACTATACTGGATCTGTGTCACCATGAGCAGCCGGACGTCACTTATCTGGCAGAGGAGCCTTTGCTTTCTCAGTCGCCGTGGTTGCAGTCCCATGTCTCTTAATATCACCCAAACCACTACCCTCCCTATGGCGTTAATGTTTCTTCTGTTATGGTGGTCTTGGTGTCTTGAGGGCGGGGTTGCAAAGGGTAGGAAAATTTCCAGAAACTTTCCATTCCATGGGAAGTTAAGCTTTGGAATTTTGGAAATACTTTAAGTTGGAAACTTTCCATGGGAGTTAATGGGAAAATTCTCAAATTTTCGCAGCCCTACTTGAGGGGTCATTATAAGCTATAACTGAATTTCTGGTGGCTGTTTTTTCCCTTCACTGCTGACTGTCCATTTAATCAACTGTTCATATTTTTTGGCTGGTGTGCCCTTCATTTCTCTTTAACTGTCTCTTCTTCCTCTTCTTCTATAGTCTCTCCCCATCTTGCTCTTTTGCAACTGAGCTCTGAGAGGTGCTTAATTGAAACCCCTGTCTCCTGTCTAAATCCCTTGGTACATTCGCTTGCATGCCCCTAACTCCGGCCCTTGTTGTTTGACGCGCCTCTGAAACATCTTGAACAGTCTCTGAAGCAGCTGGTGGACCGTGTGGCTCCGCTAGTTTGGCTGCAACTTTAACCTCAGTACTAGGCTTTGACTTTGAGTCTGTTTGGCAGAGTGTTGACTTTCACCGCGCACTGTTTTCTTCGGAGTACGTTTTTCTATAGTTCTTTAAATTTGGTGTGTAATGATGTTGCTGCGTGGAAGTCTCACTGCAGGTGTGGCCGCCGTCCTTTGAAGTCCCAAGGGCTGGGAAGCGGAGAGAGCGCCTCCCAGGGGCGAGAAATGATCTGCGCGCTGTCGCCATGGCGATTGGTGGTGTGGTGTGTGCCGCAACTTTTTATTTCACGGGTCTGGGAGATTGTGCTGGGTTTTCAGGGTGAAGGTGTGTGTGTATATATGGGGGGGGGGGGGTTCTCCTTCATTTTCATTTTAATTAACTCCCCAATTGAAATATTGGAATTGGCGGTGTAGAAAAAGGGAATACGACCGTCCTGTGAAGCTCATTAGTTTTATCTCCGCGATGCGGACGGGTAGCCACAGTCCCAGTGTCTCTCCGTGCGAGGAGTCTGATCTAATGATTTGAGTAATTGGTGAAGCCTCCACCACTGGTTGCAGGTGGTGGGGGGGGGGGTCCCCCAGTGCTTTAAGGCCACATTGTAGGAACACGAACACGGATCCTGCGATCCCGATAAGGTGTTTTTTTTTTTAGCCTTAGGCGGGATGTCGATTTGACGGCAGCGTCTGTGTAGCCCTCGCTGCTTAAGCCACGCCTCCGTTTCAGCTGCAGTTCTGTGCCTGTGACGTTAAACATGTGCCAGGGCCCATCCATCTGTGGGGAAACGGCTGTGTTTGTTTGTGTGCCATGTTCGTGTCATGGGCGTGTCATGGGCGTGTCATGGGCGTGTCATGGGCGTGCCATGTGCGTGTCATGTGCGTGTCATGGGCGTGTCATGGGCGTGTCATGTGTGTGCCATGGGCGTGTCATGGGCGTGCCATGTGCGTGTCATGTGCGTGTCATGTGTGTGCCATGGGCGTGTCATGTGTGTGTCATGGGCGTGTCATGGGCGTGTCATGTGTGTGCCATGGGCGTGTCATGTGTGTGTCATGGGCGTGTCATGGGGGTGTCATGTGTGTGCCATGGGCGTGTCATGTGTGTGCCATGGGCGTGTCATGTGTGTGTCATGTGTGTGCCGTGGGCGTGTCATGTGTGTCCCATGTTCGTGTCATGTGCGTGTCATGTGTGTGCCGTGGGCGTGTCATGTGTGTCCCATGTTCGTGTCATGGGCGTGTCATGTGTGTGCCATGGGCGTGTCATGTGTGTGCCATGGGCGTGTCATGGGCGTGCCATGTTCGTGTCATGTGCGTGTCATGTGTGTGCCGTGGGCGTGTCATGTGTGTCCCATGGGCGTGTCATGTGTGTCCCATGGGCGTGTCATGTGTGTCCCATGGGCGTGTCATGTTCGTGTCATGTGCGTGCCATGTGTGTGTCATGAGCGTGCCATGGGCGTGTCGTGTGCGTGTCATGAACGTGCCGTGTGCATGTCACTGGATGTGTGCGCAGTGGGATGAAGGGGTGGCAGGAAGGTGAAAGGCTCTTGACAACAGCACAGCCAGCTGCTTGTCCTGGGAGGTGAGGAAACGCCGTGATCCAGGGCAAAGCCGGCATGGAGGGACAAGCGCGGAGCTTGGGGGTGAGGCTTCAGAGAGCTGACACCCATAAAATCAGCACTATTCACTTAGCCTGCTCATTAGGAATTCCTGCACCAGCCCCCCCACCCCCAAGCACCATGCTTTTCTTCTTAAGTTCCTTTCTGTTAGTGTGTAACATTGTTGAACTCCGGCTGGAGTGAGGAATGCACTTTGGCACCCCTGTACATTTCCACGGAATTGCTTGGCTTAACACACCTGTCGATCACGGTAATGCTAACACTCTTACAGACGTATGAGGATGTGACTCCTGACCCCAGTGTTTTTAGATTATGTAATTCGGGCTGTGCTGAGCAGAAATGTTTGGGGCTTTTCCAGGAGAGGAGTGAGTGCCAGAGGCATTCCAGAGTGTTCCACTGAGTCCCATGACGGTGAAACTGGAGATTATTAATCTCGAGGCCCCTCATCAGGAATGTTACGGGTTGGGTTACAGTCAGAGTTAGGGAGAGGAGCTGGGTGTGGCTTGCTGATGGCTCTCTGGCACTGCAGTAAGATGCCTGTGCCCGATCAGTCTCGCTGTTCGCCTGTGTTCAGATCTGTTATAAGCCCCCCAGGTCATATTATCGTCTCCACTGTCCATGATTTATGGGTTAGGTCGGTGCAGGGTGATGGTGATGATGCTGAGTCACTCCGTTAAACTTTAAGAAGTTTGAATTGTGTCATAGGACCATTTAAAACTCAGAATGTTAACCGCTCTCACTCCTGGCTTAATAATCCATGGATTTTTATGCTTAAGAGTTTATAAGACCACTTTTTTCTGACAGACCGATCCATTTGTGTCAGGGAGAGTGACAAGTAAAGCAAGCTTTGCCTTTCTGCATTTAACTCACAAATGAGCAAGAGTGTGTGTGTGTACATTCTCTTAGTCAGCAACTGTGCTGTGAGTTGCGCCTGGTGTGTGACCCTGTTGTGTCATGGTGGTTGTGTGCCCCCCCCCCCCCCCTGCTTTTTGCACCCTGCGGATCAGCATTAGACCCCAGGTCATGGTGGCCCTGTTAGCAGGCTAAGCGGCGGTTTGAATGGATGGGCTTGTGTCCATGTGTCACCCCAGCCAATCCAAATGAGGGCTCACTGAATTTAAATGAAATGTCCGTAGCTGTACTGGCCGTCTTGGGGCCGGAAGCGAGTTTTTCGGTTCATTCTGAAATCAGTTTGGATGTCTTCCTGCAACCCACAGGACCGGATGTTTCCGAGCGAGCGTGCGGCGGTGTAAGGGGCACGACGCGAGTGGTCTGTGGCCTGGTGTAATGAACCCTACCCGGGCCTTGGCCTGAGGTGTGCGGATAGGCAGCCCCGGCCTTTCGCCCCCCCCCCCCCCATCCCCAAGGACATTTCCGGACTGTGGTCCTCGTCAGCCAGCACAGACCCGGAGCCGGATGAGAACCACATGTCTGACCTGGGCCATGGGGAATTCCCCCACAGCCTGGGAAAATGCAGCAGACAGCTCAGCATGGCGAGCCCATGGGGGGGCGGGGGCGGGGGTGGGGGTGTTTGTTTTGGAAACGTCAAGAGAGTCAAACTGTTGCAAATTCCTGCCCTCGCCTCGCGCTTTCTCCCATGGAAACACAATCACAAAAGCGGGCTCCAAGAATCCCCCCTTCCTCTAAGAATCCCCCCTCCCTCTAAGACCTTCCTGGAATGCTCCAGCCAGCCGCAGCCTCCAGTAGATCCTGTGGCTTGTGAAGTGCGTCGACTCGCTGTGTCTGTCTTCTTTGCTGGTTAACGAGACGGCGTTCATCGCCATAGCGACCCCGGAATGTGGCCCACTGCTCTTGCTGGGTGACATCACACGGCTCATATACTGCAGGTGTTCAAAACTGCTCCCTTCAGTTCAGTTTTCAGTTTCTCTCCTATTTGATTTTCGTTTTTCCCTTTTTGTAAAGATATCCAGTACTAAAATGTTTAAATGGTCCTCTGACAATCGTATTTGCTTTCTCGTCGTTATGAGAGCAGGCCATTTTCTCTGCAGCCAGTCTCCTTGAGGTTCATTGGCTCTGCTGACCCTGTGGTGGCCAATGAGGAGCTGCGGTTTTTGAACTGGCGTGTTACCTGGATCCCAAACGGCCCCATTCTGAGGCGTGTCTCTGAATGCTTTGCGGAGTTAGCATCGCAGTGGCGTTCCTGGTCGCTATCTCAAGGCATTTCCTGTTCTGCTGTTCCTGCATTATGGACGGCGTGTCTCACTGCTATGCTGTCGGTGCAGTCTGTTGCCTCATTTGTAACTTCACATTTTGTTCTGTGAATCCCTGTGTCACAATCTCTTTTTTTCCTTATCGGCCCGCGTCCCTGTGCTGAAGCTCTCAGTCTGCAAGCGTCTGCCTGACATGCTGTACAGTCGACTGCTCACTGATTCCACAACTCTGCAAATATAACTTCCTGCTATTTTTTTTTAAATGGGATCAATTCTTCGAGCAACATGGATTAGCAGAGTCAAGTGTGGGAGAAACTGAGTGAAGTCGGCGATTCAGTTTTTTTCCCCCTTGTTTTGCATTTTGACAAGAGTTGTGGTGCTCCGGGGGTAATTTCGACAAAGTCGGATGGGAAGATTGCACCTCTGGAGGCTTTCCAAATACTCCTGCTGCCGGAATCCAGTTCCATTGAAGTCCACTTCCTGTCCAATAAATGTGCTTCTTTCCCGTCTTTCCAAACAATCCAATGTGGGGGAAAAAATCCGCTTAATGTACTTAGGGCTTTCAAAGTATTAAAAAGACAAAAAAAAATAAACTAACCTCTTATTTTTTTCCCTTTGTAGTTCATTAAATTGGCTTTCCTGTTTTAAATTCCTCTTTTAGCTTACTGCTCTTACGAGTGAAGATTTGAAAAAATGTGGATTTTTTCTGAGAGCCAAATACAAATGAAACATTTCTTTCTTATTTTCTTCTTTTTCATCATTCCAGTTCCTAATGAAAGGTGCCTTCAGAAGCTGGTTTTTGTGTAGCTGGGCAGCTTTTTATTTTTGCCGCATTTGACGGTGTGCTTTGGACAAACCGCTAGGGAGATGCTTTTAATTGTCACAAGTCAGATATGCAGACGGCGGTTTAAGGTGTAGACAGAGTGTGTAGCTGGAAGTACAGGGAATCTGCTTCGGGTCTTTGGGTAACCGGGTGCAGTCACATTCCAATATTCCACACTCTCTTCATTTAGTGGATCATCGATTTTTCGGCTTTGGGTCCCGAGAAAGACACCTGGAGGCTGTGCTTTGAAATGGGACTGCAGAATATCACAGCGCGATTATATGGAGCAATAATCACCAGGGCTTTAGGTAACAGGCGAAACATTAGTCTGGACATCAGTGTTTCAGTACTATACGGACGTTTACTTACAGCCACGATTTGCTAAGCAGATTAGTAGTGCATCTAAAATATCAATGAAAGGCGTATTATAACGACCAAAATATAGTTATCTGTATAAGTTCTGCGTACCATGCGGCATGCTCCGTTAACTGAATTTAATAAACATTAGGATGCGCCAAATTTATACGGATTACTCCAAGGGAAAGTCTGGATACTCGGGAGGGGACTCTGCCCAGTGGCTGAACCTAAGATTGTGGAGCAACAGTGTGGATTCTGGCCTGGCTGTGGACCAGTGCAGAGAAGCAGCACTTCTTCCTAGCACAGCTTTGTCAGGGTTTGTGGGAATGTGCTCACCCAGTCTCCCTGTGCTTTGTAGACCTTGTAAGATGGCTTACTGTGGGGGGTGTTACAGGAATATGGGAACCCTGTGTGAATGTAATAAGAATGGTCGTCACATCATTTGCACAAAATCAGTGCGGCCTGTGTTCAGGCGGTCTGTACTCACGTTTGCCAGCATATGAAGGCGTGGCTGTGCCTGGAATTGCATTTGATATGGGGCATAAACGCGATGTCCCTGCTGCGTGCCGACCACGTTGTGCTTTTGGCTCGTTAGAGCAGGACCCTCAGCACACACCTGAGTGATTTATTGCCAAGTATGAACCGGCAGGGATGAGAATCAGCACCTCTAAAATCGAGGCCACGCTGCGCTCTTGGAAATGAGTGGGCTGTTCCGTTCAGGTGAGCTGAGAGAGTCTGCCTGCAGTACGCTGGTTTAAGTACCGCGGGATCTAGATCATAATTGAGGGAATGTTGAGAATGAAGGGTAGATCAAATATTGGGGTTTTGTGTGCACTGTAGAGGCCTTTGGTGATAAAGCGTTGCGTTAAGATGGATGAAGAGGCTCATGGTTAACTGGTCAGTCTACGTCCCCATGCTTACTTATGGTCATGCGCCATGCATAATGAACAAAAGGCAAGGTCATGATTACAAGTGGCTGCAATGAAGGTCTCTGCAGGGTGGCTGTTCTCACCATCTGTTGGGGGAGCCAGCTGAGGTCGTTTGGCAAGTACAGATGGATTGTTCAGGTCCAGGAAGTAAAAATTTGGGTTTTTTTTGTGATGGTATTATCAAAAGCAATAATGGGGGGTGGGAGTCATTAATTTTGTCACCAGGAATTGGAAATGCCATGGTTTACCCAAAATAAGGTAGTGCAGTGTATTACAATATTGTCACCCAAGCCTAGTTCATGGCGGAGGTGGACAAATCAGGTCCAGAGAGTAGAAATCCAGACCAAGATTTTACTTCAACCTACCAGTTGAATACTCAGTGACTGTGGTTATTTATACTCAAATGGTTGGTTGAAACAGAATCATGTTCTGGATTTTTACTTTCTGGACCTGAACTATCTACCCCAGGCAGCAGCCAGGACACTCTGGAGAGATTATATCTCCCAGAATCTCTGCAGTGACTGATCCCATAAGCAGTACTGGGGGTCTCCTGCTGTAACCACTGTGCACATAGCCCTCTTCCAGAGGTGTACGTGTCCTACACACTGGTGGAGCTGGGGGGGGGGGGCAGGGTGGGACTAGCCCCCTCAAAATCGGAACCCCCACCCCCATTTTCATTGGCATTGCTGGTGCTGGTCACATGGAACATATTTTACTATCAATTATCTAAACCAGTGCTCCTCAGTCTGATCCTCTGGGTCTTGCAGCCAGTGCACGTTTTTGCATGGGAGCTGGGAGGGAGCAAAAACGTGGACCATCTGGGGGTTCCCAAGGGTTGAGAAATTCATAAACAAGGAATCCCATAGCCATAGTAATGTAATTGTTAAAAAAATGTCATTTTTATTTTGTACGCTCGGTGAAAAAAAGATGTTGCCAATGGCCTTTTATTTTTCCTCTTCAGAAAATAATGTATCCTCTGATGGTCCCTCCTTCCTCTGCTGGTTCCGCCCTCCTCAAATGACATGTGCCATGTGACCAGTGAACGGGCGACCCTATTTGACCTCCGCTTTTCAGTGTTCGATAAAACATTCGTCTTGAAAGCCTTCCTTATTCAGGAGGCTCTGTCATTGGGATCTGCTGGGTCCCTCCGCTTTCAAAGGCTGTTAAATGGGTGATTATATAACGCTTCATGAATTCGTTGTTTTGTCTTGTGATGGGGGTTGGTCCAGAAGTCCACCCCACCCAACCTGACCTCGCACCACCCCACATAGCTTTGTCGTTTTCAGACAAATACAGTGATGGACTGAAACCTGACTGAAAGACCATTTTCGAAAGACATCACTGACAAATGTAAGCCCCCCCCTGACCCCATACTAGTAATTGGCTTAGGGTAATCTCTGCTTACAGAGGGAGTTGCCCTGGCCAAACTCTAATGCAGAACTGCAGCAGGCATGATCTACCAGCGCCGGGGAAATGTGAGAACATCAGGGTGGCATGTGGGTCCAGCCTTAGCATGGAGACACAGACAGCCTCCGCGTGGTGTTGCTCTTCCTGTCATAAACCTCTCAGCAGGACGGCCTGCCTGTTGGCACCCTGAATGCAGAGAGACTTATGTACAGACCTTTTATGTTCTCCGTCCGAGAGCCAAAGATAACCCTCTGGGTCTGACGTGACTTTGCTCTGGCTATTATTTGGTTAATTGTGCCCTACAAATGAATTAATGGAAATGTAAATTGCATGGAATTCTTCTGGAGCATTATTCTTCGCACGAAGGAGAATGTTTTTGCAACCATTAACTTAAATGAATATTAATTGCTGTGTGTGTGGTTCTGCCGGAGTGATCTCTTGCAAACTTCATTAGTCAATCTACAGCGTTTTTGAAATGGCTTCATCTTATTATTGATTTTCTCCGTTAATCAGGTGGGACATAATTAGCTGGCGTCTGGTTGAAAGCAGCCGTCTGAAATCCCCCTCTGGTTTAGCCTGTTTATCTTCCTGCATACCCTGGTCTGTTAATTCTTGTTGTCCAGCACATCTTGTGTAATTTGACTGACTTAACAGGTCTACTAAATAGGTAATATAAAGTTTCAAAATTAGCTGTTTTTTATTTCTGTATTTTTTGTCTGTTTTGCTGACAGACACTGGGTGACTACATGCATATGTATTTCTGGTTGTGACATGGAGAGGAGTCCTACAGCTCTCTGTGATTGGCGTCATCAAGAACCTTCAGTGCTCAGCTGTGATGATCATCAGTCTGCTGGGCGTGTGGGGATTGGGGTTATAGTTCACAGAACCCTGCTGACAAAAACTACATTTTACTTAACACCCCCATTCTTTAGCTATTGTTGGAAATTAACAGAATCCCCGCCGGATGCCTGTGATTTTTGCTGTCTGACTGAGTGATGTTATTTACATTTAAAGGACAAATGCCAGGCTGAAGAGCGGAGCAGTTGCCGCTAAATGGCATTCACTGTGTCTGTCCAAAGCCCGGGATTCTGATGACGTGTGGTCGGGTCCACATGGATGCTGTAAGATGCTGTAGGCTCCTTCTGTGGCTTCTGGAAGACAAATAGGGTCTGGTTTTGTAAGCCATTGTGGAACGCTAATAGCCGTGTAGGGTATGATGGTGGTATCGCAAGGGATGATGGCAACCCGGACAGGCTGTACTTAGCGTGGCCGTGTTGTGAGATAAGGCCAACCTCTGCGACAATAGTCCTTAAGTCTGCTGCCAAACCGTACAGATATCATTATGCTGGGATATGCAGTATTGTGATGGTATTTTCAAAAGCAGTGAAGGGGTGGTGGCTCACTAATTTTGTTACCATGGTTTACCCAAAATAGTGTGGTACAGTGTATTGCAGTATTGCCACCCAAGACCAGAGAGAGATCAGAATTATACTTGAAATTTAAATTCAGCTGTATTTATCCCACAGGTTTTGAGGGAGAGCCTGAAAATTGGTTAAAGAAGATATTACAGCTCATTTAAATTTCATGATGAAAGGCTTAAGAATTTATTGCTGCAGATCACCTAGTTTACATAATATTTTATTTACCACACATTAATTATGGTTAATGAGGTAGAATTTAAAAACCCTTGTGTTTTTTTTCCCCCATGTGGTCAGTGAGCCGTACAGCCTGCCTGCAGCTGGCTGCCCACACTTCTGAAATCTCCCCACTGATCGCAGAATAAATGTCACATCTATTGCGAAGTTAGACGTCCCAGAAGGGAATGACAGAAATGGCTGAGAGTGTTTTACTGAAGGGAGTGCAGTTCTAGTCTGTGGAGTCTGAGGGATTATACACTCAGCAGACACTTTGTATAAGAACCCAGGCGAGCTGGCGTGTGGCTGTAAAGTAATGGATCTAAACCAGAAATAGGCTATATATGTTTAATGTGTAATAATCCCAAAAACACCCCCCAATCCCCATTCTGTAATCCCAGCACGGTCCCCATTCATCACATCATTTCCAGCAACCGCTTTTCTAGCCGGACGAGCCGAGAACTGGACCCAGACGCTGGCGGCGTCGGGGCGTGAGGTAGCCTGCAGCCCGATGAGATGTCAGTTCCGGCGGATCAGCAGACGGTCGTTTCGGTGCGCCGCTGCCTTGACTGTGACCGGCGGCTGACATTGTGGTTTTTCTCTCCGCTCTCCAACCTTGCAGCGGTGCAGTCCCTCACCAGCCTGAACGACCAGATCTCCCACTTCATGGTGAACAGACCCCAGGCCCTGGACCATGAGGAACATGCCTTCTTGCCAAACGAGAAGGACACCCTGAAGAAGTCAATGACCTTGATGAGGCACCTGCTGGTAGACGCCCAGGTAAACACAGCTGTCTGTTTGCATAGTGTTCTTCTGTTGTTAAGTCATCTGTAAGAACCCTCATCGTATTTATCACTTGCTTTTGATTAAACCCAGAGATAAACCAGTCTTTCTTGGTTACCTCCACTGGTTACCACCCTGTACTGAGAGGAAACTAAACCAAACACAGGAAAGAGCACAGAAAACTCCCCACGCAAGCAGCCCAAACACTGGGGAACGTGTTTACCGTGCTACACCAGCGCAAAAAACAGTCCAGTTCCAATGGTTCCTTTAGCTTGGCTCCTTAACGACCCCCAGAAGACCTCAAAGCTATGACCAGTATGTATCTCCATGACTTCTGTCCATCATCCACAATTCAATTAGGGAGTTCCTCTCTCTGAGACTGTGCTTGGGGGTACAGGTGTTGTCTCAGGAGCTAATTTGCCCCCCCAGCCCCTCCACATGCCTCTCCCTAGGGGGATCTCCGCTCCGGACTTCCGGAACCACGCCGGTAAAATTCAGTCAGCCAAATTGACTTGCTGTTAAATGTCAACATTTGAATAATTGAATGTCTCCTCATTCAAAGCCGTGAATAAATAATTTAATGAGCCTGGGCTCTCCAGAGCTCCATTTTTAAAATGAATTGTTCAAAATCATTACCCCAAGGCCTCTGCTGTGACAACACGGGCCAATGTGATGTGCTCGTTAAGTGGCTAAGGAAGGGGCCAAATTACAAAGAGAGACACAATGGCCTGCATTAACCAGTGACGCATTTACACTCACAAATTCTTCCGCCTTGTTTTTGCTCAGAATGCTGCCTTTGCTGTCGGGCCCGAGTTCTGATTCTGAATTCTTAAACACACGCGCGACTCCTCAAGGGTGAGCAGAAGCTGAGAGCTTTCTCTCTGATGAAGTGGCTTTTTTTGACCTTTTTCCGGAAGGTTTTCTCTCGTACTTAACAGTCTCATCTCCATGTCAGGAGGGACAGTGCGCATCTAAGTTTAAAGGAAGAGGTAGTCTTGAGTCAGTGAACCGAAGACATGCTCTTCCGCTCTTGGTAGTTCTCTGTCTGATTGATTTACTTGCTCAGTTGTGTTTGTCCCGCCCTGGGCTTGTCCACCTCGTGTCTGCGTATGACGACTGTCTCCTGAGACACCAAGCTTGAACGGATCAGAACGTCACATTGCAAGGTTAGCGTGGCAGGTATAAGTTGAAAATCATTCTGTGAAGGTCCCTCCTTGTCTGCTGGCACACTGACAGAGACACGCTTTGCAGCTCCTTTGAGGTGTAATGGATGTGGTGATATGATGGGATGGGAGCTTCAGGACCTGCATGATGTCTCTGTGGGCTTTGGGGACAGAGGATCAGGGCTGTTTGATGGTAACACATAAGGAAGGGCTGTTTGATGGTAACACATAAGGAAGGGCTGTTTGATGGTAACACATAAGGAAGGGCTGTTTGATGGTAACAC
>JABFEB020000124.1:22952834-22963444 GCA_019775895.2 Stomatorhinus ivindoensis
CTTACAAAGTGGAAGCAGGCTCCCTGAACTTGTGGCAGCGGCAAGACACTTCGTGCATAAGCGTGGGGGGAGAAGGGACGGGTGGGGAAAAGCGTTTAACACCGATTCATATCGTGCAAGATGGTCGAAACTAAAGCAAACAGGAAGAGCCAGCAGAATGACAGATCGACAGAGATGTCTGTTGTGTATGTACGGGTTGGGGAGTGTCTATGAAAATCTATAAAAAAGTTCTAATGAGCTGGGCATTTGGTGCACTCATAGGGGCACCTTGTTTCCATGGTAAATTTCCAATAAATTTCAAAATATGAAATATACCTGATCCAATTACTGGTATAAAATGTATAATCCTCATTTGGCCTCATTTGCAGGTTTGTTGGTGTGTGTTGTCTTTTTTTTCCACACTTTTCTGAATTTTAGTGAACCTTTGCGTGTCCAGCAGGTCTATGCTGGGTATGGGAGTCCAATTGAAGCACATTGTCATTGGTCAGTAGGCGGTGGTTTTGCTGTTCCAGTTACTTTTATGGTCTGAGTTTCAGTTCAGCGTTACAGTTTCCAGACTTCTTTGATGTTTTTACATATTGCAACTTCTGACATTTTGAATATGTGCGATTAGACAAGGGAGTGTTCCTTTTTGCTGATAGAATGGAGATCCCCGTGGACTGTGTTTTGCTGCTGCCCTCTACTGGTCATCCATGGTATTGAGTCCTCATAGGCAGATTTCACGCCAGCGCTGTTCGTGATCCTTCCCACCTGCTACTTATGTAATATTATGGTACTTCTGAGTCAGAGTTGGCATGGACTTACCCCCCCCCCCCCCCTCGCCCCCTGGTGGCAGCCTGCACAAGCACAGCACTGTGTGTTCACAGGTTTTATCCATCTGCACATTTTGAAAACATATCTCCATGACGATGCTAGCTGGAAAGATAGACATTGTCATGACATCTTCACCAGACACATGCAATGTTGTTTTGTTTCTTAAATACTCCATCTGCTTTTCTTTAACTGCCAATTTTCTTCGTTTTTGGGGGGGATTTACTGTAAAGCGGTTAGGATTTCTTAAGTGTCTTGCAATGAGGGTCCTCACAGCTGACTAGACGTGTCTCCAAGGTGTTTGTATAAGTATGAACATGCCGTTTGCAGTTTAGCTCTGTAACCTGCACAGAACATATGCCAAACTTGTATCCCCAAAACCAAAGAATCTGTAACTGTGTGTAGGTATGATGCGGGGAAGGATGGCTTCATTGACCTCATGGAGCTGAAGCTGATGATGGAGAAGCTGGGAGCACCACAGACCCACCTGGGCCTCAAGAACATGATCAAGGAAGTAGATGAGGACCTGGATAACAAGCTCAACTTCAAGGAGGTGAGAGCTTCTCATGGACTGTGGAGCTGAGGCCTGTTTCTGCTCCCTCCCTCTCACTCTCTCCACTTTTTTCTTTTATCTCTGTCTCTATTCCTGTATTGTCATAAGCAGGATTTAAGTTTGTGCCAGACCATAATGTTCTTCAGTGTATTTAGTTGCCAGTTTGTCAGGAGTGGGATTTCATTTCTTCCTGAATGTAAGAAGGTGAGATGTTTAGGGGGTTGTCATCTGGAAACAGACACACTGGAGATTTAGTACTGCGGTCCTTCCTTTTCCCCAGTTCCTGTTAATCTTCCGGAAAGCCGCAGCAGGGGAGCTTCCAGAGGACAGCGGGCTGCATGCCCTGGCCCGGCTGTCGGAGATCGACGTGTCCACGGAGGGAGTGAAAGGAGCTAAGACCTTCTTCGAGGCCAAAGTAAGCTGCAGACGTCCTTCCTGACAGATGCAAGTCACGAGCGCAGAAGCAGCCCACATGCAGCTGCTTCCGCCGTAACATTCTGTCTGAGAGTGTTGAATTTAACTGGTGCTGAATTTAACTGGTGCCAAAGTGCAAACTTTGCCCAGCAGGTCAGCCTGAACTTTCTTTTGAATGTGAAATTCATCTTCTTTGTCAGCGGTTTACGGCTTTTGAGGACCACTCATCCTGACATGAACTAGACCTTACTTATTTGCAGCATCATTGACATGTTGTCAGCCCGTAATATTAAGCTTCTCCACATCTTTATGAGCCGGTTCCGGTAAGCCGTTTGTTTGCCACACGCATCGTTGTCACTTTCCGATTTACACCTCGCCCGTGCAGGTTAAGGCCATCAACGAGTCCAGCAAGTTTGAGGCCGAGATCCGGCAAGAACAGGAGGAGAAGAAGAAGCAGGCCGAGGAGAAGAAGCAGAGGCAAGCTGCTTTCAAGGAGCTGAAGTCGGCCTTCAAATGAGGGGCCAGCCCCTCCTCCATCGCTCGGCCTCCCCCATGCACCCCCCCCACACGTGATTCTCTGGGATGCTGCTGGGACCCAACATCCACAGTCCCAAAGTATTTCTGATCTCTGCTTCCTGCGCAGTTTTGTCACCGACTGCCTGTCATTTCTCAGTGGGCCACATTTAGCATGTGCAAGAGCTGTCTCTCAGCCCTGAGCTTTGGGTTGGGGACTGCAAAGGTCAACCCAACCCAAATTTCCTCCCTCGCAGGGGGCATATTTTCAGATCCTGCTCCTACTTTGACTGTAACGTTTCTACAGCATTTCCGCATTTGTCGTATTCAGCATCAGGCATGTTCTTAACTGCTAAACATGGAAGTGGATGTAAGATACTTCTGTAGTTGCCTAGTACTGATTGTTTCTGTGTGTGAGGGCATTTCCTTTTACATGTATCTTCGTTATATAGCTTGTTATTTAGCATGTCACTGTCGGCATCGAAAACTTTGGTGTTTTTATTTTGCTGGGTTTAAGCAAGGCAGTCACTTTTAAAATACAATAACAGACTTCAACTTGAGCCTTAAACACTGAGGATTCCTATTGAGCCATCGCGTCAACCACATGATATCAAGCAAGTGATGGGCCATTGACAGAAGGGAGTAAAAAATAACATCAACTGTAACAACTCTCTGTCAGGCTTTGATTAAATATAACTATTTTTTCACCAGAATGAAAAAAATAGTTTTTTTGAGTGTCTGCTTCTGTATGTCCTGTTTTTTTCTTGCATGTCTTTCTGCATGTACCTGTGAATGTCCTAAGTGACATTATTATGTAATACTGCTGAATATGACAGAGTGACTCCCATCCTATCTAGTGGGGATGTGAAGTTTAATGTTATGGTCAGACTTGGAAATGAGCTGCATAACCTTACATGCCATACAGTGGAGTCAGAGCCAGTATGGTGGTAGGGAAAGTGTCTGTTATGTCTAATTGATGCCATGTCACAGAGGACATTAAACAATACATTGAGCTAATGTTTCTGGGTTTAAATGTTCTAATGGCTAGTCACCAGGGCATACCAATGCCTCCCTTGTAATAATTGTGATTCTATAGTTAATTGTTAATGTGTGTTTGTTGCTACACTGGAAAACTGCCAAATGTAAGGGGGGTGTCTCTGGATTAAGAGGAACTGAATGGAGAAATTCATAGACACAAACATGGGGGGAAAATAATGTAAGTAGGCAGTCTTTAGTTTTGGGGGGTTACACTGCATGTATAAACTCATTTCCTGACTTCTCATCTTACCCTCCATGAAGATGTAGTCAAAGTGAACTGCACGGGTAATACTTGTGATATAATACTGTATATGTCAAATATTAAAATGGTATTTTCCAAGATTTGAGGGCTGCTAATCTCAAGGGATGCCCTCTCTGGTGACCTAAATGATAACTAAAGAACCTTCACATTGCCGATTTAGATTTTTTTAAAGTCAGTTTATCTTAGTTTCATCAAATTAATTGGATGTCATTGTATGTTTCCTTTTCAACTCGTCGGCGAAATTCTCACTTGACAGCAATTCTCGCCGGTGTATGTTGCGACGATGGGTCATGCATAGTTCTGTGGGCTTTTGTATTTTAATACGAATAAACTACCCCATATGTTTTTTAAAATTTCTAACACAAAACTCGATTATTCTTGTGACAATAAATAAAATACATACAATAACGTGTATTGTATCTTATTCATTTGGGTGCGAATCCGTTAATTATAATTTTATGTGTTTTGATCCATCCATCTTCTGACCACAGCGTATATATTGGGGTCAGATGGCTGGGGTGAGATTTTCAATTCGAGACACGTCTGCCCACCTATTTAGATGTATGTAGAAGTTTTATTACCTTGTAAATAATTTGTAGGGTTTGCAATTACATCAACGCTATTGTTGTAGCTAATTTTGGGTTTATAATGGAATAATATAGATTTGCCGTAAGATTTCTTGCGTGACCGTGAGTCAGAAAGCGTGTCACACCAGATGCGTCAGAGTTGGCAACCCTTATATATCAATATCCCAGACAGCATAAGGAACAAATCAGAAGTACACACTGGACGGGGCAGTGTAGGCAGTTAAAATTAGTATTCATCGTCTGAAAAAGGAGAGACTTTGTACACAGACAAAACAGCTACATCAACTGCTCGGAAACAAAACAATGAGACAGTTGTCCGCACGGAGGTTAATTTACGTAACACCCGGAAGTCACGTTGCCGAAAACGCAGATTGTTGGCGGAAGGAGGCAGTTGCATTTCTTGTTTGTGTATTCGCGAGTTATGACGCTTTTGTTGTATTTTTTATCTTGTGCATAACTTGGGGATTGTTACCAGACGATTAACAAACATATACGCCAACTATAATCTCTTGTAAATACACACAAGTCCGTCTCCCGTCTTTCCCAGGCTAGGCGGGCGCTTTGACGGAAAATGAACGTTGATGCCTCGCAGGCAGTCGCAGCCGGAGGCGCATCCTCTACCTCGGCCTCCAGCAGCAGCAGCAACACCACCAGCAGCGCTGTGATGAATAACAGCGGCGCCACCAACGTAGTCTTGGCTGCCGGTAACGGTGAGTGGAGCCGGAGTGACGGGTACTAAAAGGCAGCCGACCGTTAACACTGCGTGGTCTGACCATGTACATCTGCCACTTAATACTTTAAAAAGAGCAGCGCAGTGGTGTATTTACGTCTGTTTGCATAACATTTAGCGTTTATTTCTTGATTATTATGTTGTTATTATTATTGTTACGTTATGATTGAAGTGCAGTTGTCGGAATAGGGAATTCAGGATGGCTAACCCACGCATCTGGTGTGATGCTTTCAGACTCTCACGGTCATACAAGAAATCTTACGGCAAATCTATATTATTCCATTGTAAACCTAAAATTAGCTACAACAAAAAGCGTTGGTAGTTTGCAAACCCTACAGACTATTTACAAGGTAATAAAACAGTTGCATACATGTAAATGTGCAGACTTGTCTCGAATTGAAAGTGTCACGCTAGCCAACTCAACAAAGTTGTGAACTCAAGGTAATTTTGTATTTTCTGCCCGTATTTGCACTGATCCTATCGGATCTCCGAGTATCGTGCTGTACTGGCCATCTACGAAAACACTCAACAGGTGATGACACCTGGAAAAAAATCATGTATAAGTTGTGTATTTAAATTCACATCATGCTGCAGTACCGGCTTCCACCGCCGCTGCTCCCCCATCGTCGGACGCCTCCGTCTCTAACGGGGTGTACGTTCCAGCTGGCATCACTAACGGCGATGTGAAGCCGGTGGTATCCACGACGCCACTGGCGGATTTCCTCATGCAGCTGGAGGACTACACGCCCACGGTAGGATGCTCGGCCATCATCACATCTGTCTATAAAAGCTTCCCCCTCTTGATGTGGATTTTGTGTCGTCCTTGACCAGATTCCAGACGCAGTGACTGGCTATTACCTGAACCGTGCTGGCTTTGAAGCATCAGATCCCCGAATGTAAGAGGTTAACCTTTACCTGTAATGGTCCTCTTTGTTTCTAGATTCTTTGCGAGTGTCTGCCCCATTTGTTTGAGTTGTTTACTGCCATGTTGGTTGGTTTGTTTACATGCTGGTTCCTTTGGTGTGCTTGACCTGTGCTTCTTGTGCACTGCTGTGTGTGCTGGTGTAAGACCTTCCAGCCTCTCTCTGCTCCTAGAATTCGTCTGATCTCCCTGGCAGCTCAGAAGTTCATCTCTGACATCGCTAATGATGCCCTGCAGCACTGCAAGATGAAAGGTACTGCATCGGGCAGCTCCAGGAACAAAACCAAGGTGAGTCGACATCCCATTCCTCATCTCGCTTGTCCAAGTGGTATAGACTCATTCAGTAAACCCTTCAGCTGGCTCTTTTACGTTTAGGTACTTTTTACTCTTTTTTTTTTTATTCCTGAGAAATTTCTGTGATGGGGAAAAAGTGCTCACAGTGTCTCAGCTGTGTGATATTACTGAAATATTTTTGTTTAGGGCTGGTGGGTTTCAGAGATAAATATTTCATGTCCACAAAGTAAAAATGGAGACCGAGATTTTGTCAGCCAACCAATTGAGTGCTCTGTGACTGTGACTCTTTATACTCATTTGATTGGTTGAAACAAAATCTTGATCTGGATTTTTATTTTTTGGACCTGGACTGTTTACTTTGGATGGGTCTGCTTTAAAAAGTTATTTGATTTGATTTCTATGAATACGATTTCTTAGCAGTATGAATTCGGTTCTGTCCTTTTTTTTTAACTTAATTTAATAAAATTTTAATGGCAGTTTTAGCTCCCACATAATTAATGGGCTTGTATGCAGCAGGTCTGCATGTGTATGACTGGCTGGAACTTTTGGGGTTAAAACTCATTGGTCAAAGTCGGGTGTAATCAGTCAGCATCACTTCTAATGGCATAGAAGAAGGTGGCTTTTGTGCCTTCTGCAAAGCAACCTGTCAGTCCATGTCAAAGGTCACAGGTCTGGAGATCACCCAGTAAAAGTAAAGACTAGTTCATACTTCGTCTTTTCTGCATGTGCTTTCAGGTTGGGGACAGTTTGTGTCCATGCCACATTTGGCTGCGTATGCAGACGGTCGCGGTCGGTGTGCATATAGCAGTGATATTTCACCAGACCAGGAGAGGGCAGATGTGCACAACTACAAGCAGTGTAGTGAAATGGGTAAACTTCTATAAACAGTTTTAAAGTTACTAGTGATGGCTTGGGCAGCATTATAATAATAAGGTGTACCACATATTTTTTAAATCCTTATGACAAAATTAGCCAGGATCCCCAACCCCCCCCCCCCCACCCGCTCAGAAAATTTTATTGCAAGGATTCAAAATGCCAAAATAAAGCTGCTTCTAAAAATACTGTGTACCATATTTTTACGCATATAACGCGCGCGCTATACGTGTTTTTACAAACCGCGCAGCCCTCCCGCGCAGTATCTCTGTGTGTGCGTTATGCAAAATTAGTTTTACATGGTTGATGTCGTCTGTTAATATTTTAATGGAGATGAAAATGTCCTATCGAAACAAAACAAAACTGCCTGTTTTCGCGGATTGCATTTTTCCAGTTCCTTCTTTTCTTTTCTTTTCTCCATTCACGCACCGATGCTTCTCCAACATCAAGCTCTCTCGCTGCTGCCCTGTTTCCTCAGCTTTCGCAACGACTTTAAGCTTGAAGTCCACTGTATATGACTTTCATTTCACTCCTGACATGATGGGGTTTTAGAAATACTTTAAATTTAAACTTAATCGAGAAAATCTACTAGATAAAAGCAAAATACCAATCTCAAGAGATCGAAAATGAAATGTGAGGTCAACATGCGGCAATGATCTTTTATAGGCCTACCCTATAGCTCTGCTCTGTCTTTCTATGTGTGATCTATGTCTGGGGGTGGCGGGGGGAGTTTTCAGTTCAATGGGCAGCATGCGCGGTATACGCATGGGCGCGGTATACGCATGGGCGCGGTATACGCATGGGCGCGGTATACGCATGGGCGCGGTATACGCATGGGCGCGCTATGCAGAATTTTAAAAAAATAATTCGTTTGTTCCCGCGCGCTATATGCGTGGGCACGTTATACACGTGTGCGCGTTATATGCGTAAAAATACGGTACTTCACTAAAACATCTGGACTGTATAAAAATTTCGCTATGCAGATACCACCAACCCTCCTCATACAGCTGCTCACCTTAACAACTACTACTACTACTACTACTACAACTATTCTTCCTCTACTGTTTTGTCTGTGACTTCGGATGTGTGAAAAAACACACTGCCACCTAATGGACGTACCTAATCAATTATCTTGCACATGTGTGGTTGATGCGCACAGATGTGCAAGGTTTCCGTTAGATATAACAATCTGGGTTCCTTGCGTACCGACTGCATTTGTCCACAGCCAACCCCCGATGATGAAATTTGTGTTACATCCTCTCGCCTGCAACTGAAAGTACCCACAGAAAAGTGAAATATGAATTGGCATTAAGGGAGAAAGGCCAGGTGCAACACTTGCGGAAGTGGTGTAACAGCATATTAGCAATAATAATATATTACTAAAAGTGTGTAATACATAACTTCCCACACCAGCTTTGGTCCAGAGGAGTTTCCACTCAGTAGGTTCGGGTCTCCTGACCTTACTGGAGACCCAGGGGGTTTTCACTCATGTTTGCTTGAATGTAATGCGGGTTGTGAGATCAGACAGTAGGACTGGTTTTTACTTCACACGAAAACGCAGTGCTGGCCTGTCAGCAATCCTGAATGTTCTTGCTTCTAGTACTGATACGATGCACCAGACAACTGCATACTTTGATGTCAGGCCTGGTGTGGCATGGTGCTGTAGAGAAAATCTGCTCTTAAAAGTCACATTTATGGTGTGTAAGAATTTTACTATCAATCAGACTTTATATAGAACTTTTCTTTACATAAGTGCTTTATATAATAAAAAACAATATCCAACCCACCCCTACTACCACCCTCACACAAGCTATGTAAAATAAAGGGACAAAAAATATGAAAGACAGTTATAAATAAGTAAATAATAAATTGATATGTAAATAATAAAAGAATAGACACAACAATAAAAACAGGAACTGAGGAAATGGCATCGTGGATATCAAACTTGCATGAGGAAACATCTGAGGGAGGTTAAAATATAGTGACTAAAACTATGATTGGTGACTTAATAAAAAAGGAAAAGGTAAAATTGTTTTTAGAAAATAATGATAAAGATAAATAAAGGAAGAGAAAAAGTATGAGCAACTACAAAATAAAATTATAAATGGTGGGATGAAAAGGAGGATAACATTAGTGACAGAATAATGATGATAAAATAATAGGGTTTGATAGAGATGAGAAAAATAAAAGGAAGATGATTGAAAGTATAAAATAAGAGGGAACACAGCAAGTAATAAAATGGACAAATATATACATAAGTAGACAAGTAAATAAAGTTTGGGTAAATCAATAAAACTTGGACAAAGCCAGATTACAAAAGTATTTCTTGTCTACTTTTAAAAGTATACTAAAGCTAACTGTACACTTGCAGATCACCAGGCTGGGTTATTATCGATGACAATAAAAATAACTGAAATATAATAAGACGTGTAAATGAAATTGAAACTATAGTTTAATATTAAGCCCAAAACCAACTAAAATAAAAACCAATGTCAAATCATTATCGTTTTTAAATAAAATCTAGCTAAGATGATTATTTTTGGCGGGGTGACTTGGTGGTGGTGTGGGACCAGGGTTCGGGTCCCTGCCTGGGTTCCGTGTGTGGAGTTTGCTTGTTCTCCGCTTGTCGTTATGGGGTTTCATCCAGGTTCCCTGGTTACCCTCCCCCATAGTAAAAAAACATGCTGAGATTATTTGGTTGCCAAATTTCCCATAGGTGTGTGAGTGTGCCCTGCGATGGGTTGGTGCCCCTTCCAGCGTTGTTCCCTGCCTCGCACCCGTAGTCTCTGGGATCAACTCCGGACCCCCCGCAACCCTGAATGATGGGTGGGATTGTCTTTGGACATCTCATGTAATGCGTTTGAGCCATAGAAACAGCCAATGGCACTGCATCTTAACACTCTGTGGAAGCAAACTCTTGCAACTTTGTCTGTCCCTAGAAATAGAATTACTGAAACCTGAAGTAAAATATATAACAACTAAATGAATTTGCATCTTCAAAATGAACATTAATAAAACCACATCAAAAAGTAAAACTAGAATTCAAATGAATAAAAACATATAAAAATTTAAAAATCCACTGGGCTTTGCGGTATGAACATATTTTATTTTGTAGCCATCAGGGATATAATAAGTCTTTATAATCGAGGGATCATATAAATGCTGGTATTTCCAGTCTTTGTCAGTCAACCATCCATCAAATTCACTTGCTATTTTTGTTATTCTGGTTGTGGAGAATAGAAAAGGTGCAACAATGTTAAGAATGAGATTATCTTGCATCACCGAGCAGAGCCTCTGGATTGTAATCCTGGCTGCGCTTGCACCACCCCTACAAGGCATCCAAGGCCAGACCCTCTGACGAAAATTATGTCGCAATTCACCACACACTGCCATGTTTCTGAGGAGCTATAAGCAGCCCTTAGAGTAAAATTCAGGCTTTATAGTCTGCCATGTTGGGTCAAGAAATGTGTGATGAGTGACTGGAAAATCCAGGTCTCCCAGTAGTAGGACTGTTGACCACTGGCTCAGGATTTGCCCCAGTGGCATTCAGCCATTTTTTGTCTATATATAAATACATAAAATGAAATGTATGTTTGTATTTGTTTATTTTTGCC
>JABFEB020000124.1:22974828-22990527 GCA_019775895.2 Stomatorhinus ivindoensis
AAGTCAGTCTCATGTTTGTAAGTTTGTATTGTATTGTATTGTGTCAGTTGTTTCCCTTGTCTTGCACAGTTAAAAGAACGGATCAGGATACATTTCACTGCTTGTTGTACCTGTATAACTTGCACGTGCCAAATAAAGAATCTTGAATAAAGAATCTTGAAAATCTGAGTCGTACCCAAGCTGTACCGCGAACTGACGGTACTCCACTGTAAATTTCGCGAGCCGTACTCGTGGCGTCCCCCGCCGAAGGTGTGACCAAACCAAGCTGGTTACATCACCATCTGATTGGTCCAAATGCACGGAGATACCAGTGACCTGCGTCATTATGCAAGGATTATCTGCGGGGGAAACGGGTATATGTGTAACAGATGGGAAAATAGCAAATAATTTTGTGCATTTATTTTCTTTTTCTGATAAGTTGAATGGTGTAAGTTTATTTCATCAAAATCTTTCATGTAATTCTGGCATTTTCCAATTCGCTGGTGGTTATCACCTATGTGATATATGTTAGAGCGCCCTCTATTGGATGCAGGAAGTGCTCTGTTCGTTACGGGATTCGCGCCCTTTCGTCAGTCTGAGCTTGGCTTGGCTGGCGGAGGTTTTTTTTAATATTGAAGATAAGGATAGCGTCTGTGCTCTTTGTTAATTTTATGCAGATTTTATGCAGCCTACACCCAATAAAGAGCCAGGATAAGAAGTTGCCAGCGTAGTGATTTGTCTTGCACCGGAACACAACGCAGTGTGGCCGGGACGGAAGAGCCGACCGGCTATATATGCTATATATTATTCATTATTAGTAGTATCGCACATCGCGAAGTATTAATTGATACATTCCTCACAACATGGAACTTGACATTTTCCAACCTCCTATTTAAGAAAGTAATATAGAACAGCGGAACGTAATTTGTAATGCAAATTTGCGCAAGCGAATGCTAATTTCGCCAGCGTTTGATGCTAACGTAACAAAGCACCAAAGTGAGATAAAATTGTAAATATTTATAATTGTCAATCCATATATACTTCAGGATGCTTAAAATATATACACAAAGACCAATCTTTTTTCGTAGGGGATTCAACTTTATATTCGTAGGCTGCTACATCCCATTTACAACTCTATGCATGCATGTCATATTTTACAAACATGCGGGAAATTAGCGTACATCTGTTGCTTATTTTATTTGGCTTTCCGTATTTGACAAATCTGCTTCCTTTTTCAGCAAAATCGAGTGCATGCCGCGTGAACGCGCTTGTCACCAGTAAACAGGATCACCACTTAAACCACAGGTGTCAGACTTCAGTGCTGGAGGGCCAGGGCCCTGCACGTTTTTGGGTTTCCCTTCGTTTAACACACCTGATTCAACTTCTTGTGCTAATTACCACATAGTGGTAATTGTGGTGGAACAGGGAAAGAGCTAATGCCTTGTCCACACGTACACGGGTATATTTTAAAATGGTGTTTTTCCTCCTCCGTTAAAAAATAATCCCTGTCCCCACGAACATTGTCTTCTAAAAAATGTCCGTCCACATGAAACCGCTAAAATGCGCTGTCAAAAGCATGCCAAACAACAGGCGGCATTGTAACTCTAACCGTACTGCCGTGTTAGCCAATCAGAAGCCTAATTGCCAGTCCTGTTAAGTTGAAAACCATGGCGCACATTGAGAGTGACTCAACATTTTTCTGTACACATGTAAGTCCTGTCAGCAAGGTTAGCACAAGCACTATTTCGGCTAAATCCGCCATTGCTCAAACTCGCTCAATGTATACAGCAAACAGCGCACGTTCTGATGTTAAACAAAGTGGACAATGACGCACAATCTGACGTTTCGAGCCAAAAACTCAAGTTTTCCCTGTCTACATGTCGATGCAGTTTGTTAAAATCTTCACCCTAGATGGAGTTTTGCAAAAGCTCCATTTTCAGTGACCTGAGACGCCGTTTACGTGTGGTCAAAGCATACGCTACACAGGGCTGTGGCCCTCCAGGCCAAGTCATTCAAGGCTGTGCAGTTCACCAACTCTCCACCAGGGGTCCTCAGCACCAGGCTGTTGACAGTGCAAGGAAAAGCTAGAGGTCAGAGAGTTTTGTCTGCCAGCATCTCTGGAAGAGAGAGAAGTACGAGTCTTGCTTAAGGGCCCAAAAGTGATATGATTCATCTACTATAGCCACTATTATCCAGGTACGGCCATAGTTCTGTAATGACTGTAAGCAGAAGTTGCCATCATATTAATTAATGAAATCCAGATTCATTCAAGCTGATTTCTCAGAGTAGACCCTTGGCCTTTTTCCATCCTAGCTGACCTTGGCCTTTCCCCCACCCCACTTGATTTGATTCTGGAATGGATAGCATGACATCCTCCCTGCACACCGATTCCTGCTCCTAGGCTGTGCTGTTAGGGTGGTTAGAGAAGGCGGACTGCTTAATGCCATGAAGTGTCTGCCTCTGGGTATCCCTCCTTACCAGATAATGGGGGGGGGGCTTCATTGTTTTTACAAAAAGAAGCACAGCCTAGTGATCTTTGCACTGTGGTGATGATCTTCGCATTATGACGTTTTTTGGAAACTCGCCCCTGCATTGTAGCACATTATGATCTCTCATGGATAAGAATCGATCTTTGCATTATGATGCTTTTGGGAAATGCCTCTCTTCTGTAGTGCAGGAAAGTCAAGACTCTGAGGTCAGTACCTAGTTAGCTAAGTAAAAAGTAATGTTAGCCTTAGAGATGCACAATGTACTGGTTAGCCTGACATATTGGTATCAGTCCATATTCACTGGTCTGCAGTCTACATCTTGGCTGATATTGCTGCTCGATATTAGCGACCGATAGTTGAAGCTAGCAGCACCAGAGCTAAAGGCACAATTACTAAAATAATGGAGATTATTCCATTTGGATGATGAGCCATTTTCCATGGACGCAAATAGGCAATTTCATCAGCACATTCACCACTTGGAAGAAGTTGCAAAGAACTGGCCTATGATTATAATTAATCTTCCCCCAGCGATGCTGTTCAGCTACTGGTCACTCTGTGCTAGCTGAAAACTTGTAAAAAATTAATAAATTAATAAATAAATACATAAATAAATAATTGGTAAGTACCTCCAAGAAATATTTATCTCGGGGTTTAATTAAGAACTTTGTGGACAGTCTTTCAAAATGTCATTTATGTAAAGTATATGGTTACCAAAATTGGTCTCAGTGTTTCCCGTACCATAATATTAGGGGGCGCCCCACCCCTCCAGCGGCACCTAATTTTTTAAATTTTATTTTCTGTATAGCGTCAGATCACAACAGGAGTCATTTAATGTTACCTTTCCTATAGAAAAGAAATATACATTGTCCTTTTATTAAATAAATACCCTCATGTTATTTATCTTATTTACACAACAGCTTGTCATTTCTGTCTCTACACGGTTTGCGTGTTTACAATTCCCCTCTGCTCTCTGTATCGCGCGTGGCGGAGTTCCGCCCCGATGCGTGTGCACAGGTACTTGCGCACTCACACACGTGAGCACACTCCCACTTGCGGACAGGGAGCGCACGTCGGAAAATGTCGCGTCAACCACCCGCTCAGCAGTGTAAACTGTGAGAGTTACTTCTCAACCATGAACAGGGTAATAAATATGTTTCACAATGAGATTTATCTTTTAAGCTATCAGATGTCACTTTTAAAGCCTAACAGTTAATGTATTTGCAGATCAAAACAGATCATAGACCATCTTGCACCCTGCATGCGGATCTCAATAAATGGGCCAGACGTTTCTGACTTCCCATATCAAGAGGCTCTAGAAATGTTCTTCCAGAAGATGCACTGCAGTGACAAAAGCTGCACACTTTGTGGATATTTGTCATAAAAAGAAATGTTCTGATGTTTAGTTCAGTTGTTATATTGACTGCTTTCATTAAAAGATACACACGAGCACCATGAATCCAGTCGGTGTCTGTCTGCACCCCCCAAAGCTGTAAACCTAAGGGAAACACTGGGTCTATTTCAGTTCCTACAAATGAAACTTAAGTTGCATGGAAAATACTGCCAACCTTAAATGTTATACTTTTGCTCCCCCTGTTGACTGAGAGGACAAGCAGCAATAATAATGATCTTATGGGCACGGATAACATTCCAGTGGCAGATAAGGCTTATTGTGTTTTCTCTTCAGGATATTCAAACCTGCCCAGATTGATCACTCACCGTGCTCCATGCTTTGACCTTCACACCACTCCCAGCGCATACATTAACCCCACCATTTGTCCACAATGCCTGCACTCCTCCAAGGTACCCTTTCACTTCCAAGACGATGAGCTGTCCTGTGTAGTGCTATGTACATCTTAAACTTATCCCATTATTATATTTTGAAAATGCATGTGTTAACTTAGACATGCCTATTCAATATAGATCATATTCATAGTAAATGTTTAACTTTAAACCTAGACTGAAATTTCTAAATCCTTTATACAAAGGAATAAACTAATATAAATTTACCATTACCATATCTACCTGGTTCCCAAAGCCTGATCTCAACCCATTGGAGAATCACTGTCCTTGTGATGTGAGAACTACATGTGCATGACCTGTGTTGTTGGTATCAATATCGCACATCACCCAGCCCTATAATATACTATAGTTATTTTTTTAATTAAGTACAAAATACCCCACCACACATTTTGATGATGTCATTCAGTACCGGTACCAGTTGTTATGCCCGTGGAAAACCAACATAAGGAGTACTGTACTTTTGGTACTTTCTTGAAGTACCAAAAGTAGGGTACCTGGTGCTAAGCCCCACCCACCCCTGGACAGGGGCCATGAGGATGCTTCCATCCCTATTTATAGTGCTCTCAGGTGTTTGGATTAAACTGTGGCTGCTCCTCCAGCACTGAGCTGCACCATTGTCCTAGTCATGGTTCTACAACCTTGAATTTGAGAGGGAAGGTATAACAGCAGTTCTCCTTTTAGCCCCATCTTCACCTCCACCCCCATCCAGATGTTATGGACACTTTTGCCTCCAGCTAAAGTCTTTCTTCACAGTTGAACTTGTCTAATGGCAGCTAGATGGTCTTTACCTCTGACTCACCCAACCCCCTCCCAAGCCCAAGCGCTGGGCCCTATCCTCCGCCACAATGGGGTCTTTTCAAACCAGCCTCTTAAAAGTTCGAGACAAAGCAGGAAGTGTTTTGGGTGAGGTGGGAGGCCTTTGGGGTCTGTGTCAAAAGTGGCCCTTTGTGTGGATTGCAGTGGCCAGCCGTTAATAACAGGCACTTTTTTGCAAACAGCCAGCGCTCTGAAATAGCTCCGTCGGGTCATTAGCATGACAAAGGGAAGGGGGGGGAGGCCGTGACTGTGAAGTGCTGTGGGGTGGGGGGGTCAAGCCGGGCAAGGCCCAGGAAGTGTGAATGGATCTTTTCATCTAGAGATGGTGTCAGGCCAGGAGAGTCCAGAGGAGGAAGAACTCAGAAGGGCGGGGAGTCATACTGGCTAGGTTCACGTGCGGTAACATAGACTGCATATATGGGTGGGGGGCACATCTGCCCTGGGTGTTTCTCCTTTTAATGATAATATTTATCATGTATTGCTTTGTCAACACAATTATGTAACTGATTGTTCTGAGCAGTTAATCACTTTTAATTTCTCTAGCTTTTAATATGCACTGACACTTAAAACACCACCCTAAAAGCACACTGAGTGAAGGACTTGTGACCCTACAGCAGAAGGGTGTCACCCCTGTCACATCTTCCCAGTTGGTGTCTCCCATCCCAAATACCTTTTCCCCAAAGATCCCCTTTTCCCTTTTTTCTATTATGTTATTTAAGGGGGTGGCGTGGTGGTGCAGTGATTAGCACTGTTGTCTTACACCTCTGTGACCAGGGTTCAAGTCTCCACCTGGGTTCCATGTGTGTGGAGTTTGCATGTTCTCCCCGTGTCATTGTCGGGTTTCCTCCACTTTCCCCTCACGGTGCAAAGACATGCTGAGACTAATTGGAGTTACTAAATTGCCCATAGGTGTGCATATGTGAGTGTGCCCTGCAATGGGCTGGGCCCCCTGTCCTGGGTTGTTCCCTACCTCATGCCCATATCTTCCAGGATAGGCTCCAGACCCCTGTGACCCAGAAGGATTAGCCGTTTGGAAAATGGATATTCTTTACAATTCCATTTTACCCAGAGCATTAGCTCACATTGCCAAAATATTGTTTTATGTTTATAAATGTGCACGTTTGTTCAGCATAACTTTGCATTATTATTTCCTTTGAAATTATTTTGCTCAGGAATACACAGTGGGTTTAATCACACAGTACAGCCTCCCCCCCCAAAGTGAGGGTAAGTTATCTTGTGGTACCTTTCTGGTCTCTGTTTTATGCTACTTTCTCCTTAATCTTCAACAGCATCGGCTGTCTCTGTATGAGCATATTCCACCTGTCCGTCATACTCCTTCTGTGTATCCACGCAATGAGAAATGAGAAAGATCAGACCTGATAAATTGGAACAGGGGTACATCCCACATTGAAGAAGTTCAGGGGTTGGACAATGAAACGGAAACACCTGGCCAATAGCGTTTGAGGCTTCACGCCTATATATATGCGGCCTGGTGGCCAATATTCACTGATGGCACATTCCATCAGTGAGAGCAGAGTGTGAAAGTAGCACAGCTGTACATAAAATATTGCAATGCACACATCATAATGGGAGACATATCTGAGTTCAAAAGAGGACAAATTGTTCCTGTGCGTCTTGCTGGTGCGTCTGTGACCAAGACAGCAAGTCATTGTGGAGTATCAAGAGCCACGGTATCCAGGGTAATGTCAACCTCCCACCAAGAATGACAGACCACATCCAACATGTAGATGAAAGAGGAAGCTGAACGGGATGCCTGGGCACTAACCTGGATTGTATCCAAAAAAGCCATAAAACCACAGCTGCCCAACTGCAGTATTACATGCACACCTCGACTCTCATTTTTCCACCAAAACTGTTCATCAGGAACTCCATAGGGTCGAAATTCATGGTCAGGCTGCTATAACCAAACCTTTGGTCACTCATGCCAGAGCTAAACGTTGGTTTCAGTCGTGCCAGCAGCACAAATCTTGGTCTGTAGACTATGTGAAAACGTGTTGTTCTTTGATGAGTCCATCTTTAGAGTCTTTTCCACATCTGGGAGAGTTTAAAAAGAGGCTTTACCACCCAGACTGTAGCATATTCAGAGTGCAGCATGGGGGTGGATCATTGATGGTTTGGCCTGCAATATCATGGCATTCCCTAGGCCCACTACTTGTTCTAGATGGGCGCGTCCACTGCCAAGAACTACTGAACAATTCTGGAGGACCTTGTTCACCCAGAGGTTCAAACATTATACCCTGAAGGTGGTGCCATGTATCAGGATGATAATGCACCAATACACACACCAAGATGGGTGACAGAGTAGTTTGATGACTATAAATGTGAAGTCTCCCATGGCCTGCACTGTCACTTGATCTGAATATGATTGAACCATATTGTTGTGTTTTAGAGGAGCGAGTCAGGGAACTTTTTCCTTCACCAGCATGCCCTAGTGACCTGGCTACTGTTCTGCAAGAGGAATGGCTCAAAGTCTTTATGGCCAAAATGCAGGACTTGTATCTATCATTCCCAAGACAAACTGATGTGGTATTGGCCGCCAAATGGAACACAATACAGTGGTGGCTCAGTTCTCAAAATCATTAGAACTCAAATTTCTTAAAAGTTGAACCAACCAGTTCGAAAAAAAAATAGCTAGAACTCAATTTGAATCTCAGAAGTCAAACTGTGAACGCCGACCTAGGATAATTTGTACGCACAGGGAAATGAGTCACGCGGCAAGTCTCTCCGCGGAAACAAAAGGTAACACTTCAATCTCTGCCTCGCATTCACTGTGATAGCATCATGCATGTTTACTCTAGCTGAATACATATATATTTAGACAGTAAAAATACATTTAGACAATGATAGACAGTAACAGTAATTATTATTATATAATAAAATACATTTTAAATAAAGATTTATTATTAATTTAATATTAATAATAAACCATTAATACATTTAATTATAATAATATTGTAGTGCCGTGTGGGGACAGAACGGAGACAGAACGGAGTCAAAGGTGCAGATGTCAGGGTATCGGGGAATATGGGGTTTAATTACAGGTAAGTCAGGCAAAACGCAGATGGACAATACAATGACCGGTCTGGGGAAACAAACTGAAACGCGGACAAAATACAGAGGACTAATGACAACAACCAGAAACAGCTGATCACACGGGCATTCCACACAGGGTTAACGAGGGGGCGTGGCACACGGAAGGAGGGGACGATCGGGGCTGGACTTTTTTTTTAACTTTACACATCAGTTGGATACACTTATTTTCTTACTTTACAAATTACTGTTTTGGTAAACGTGCTTAGATATGTTTAGTTCAGTATATGCTCTTCTTGTTTTATCCAGTTCATTTTGTGTTTAAATTCTAAAAAAATTTGTTTTTAAATTTTGTGTAATTTTTTGGGCCAGGAACCAATTAATTGGTTTTCCATTATTTCTTATGGGAAAAATTCGATCACAACTCGAACTTTTTAGGATTCGACCCGGAGTTCGGAACAGATTAAAATCGAGTTCTGAGGTACCACTGTACTGATAAATTATTGTGGTCTAAAATCAGGTGTTTCATTTCATTGGCAGGAGGCTACACTGTGAGGCAGGCTGTGAGGCTACACTGTGAAGCAGGCTGTGAGGCTACACTGTGAGGCAGGCTGTGAGGCAGGCGGTGAGGCTACACTGTGAGGCAGGCGGTGAGGCTACACTGTGAGGCAACACTGTGAGGCAGGCTGTGAGGCTACACTGTGAGGCAGGCTGCTTCCAGACTCAAAATTTCTAACACAGCAGTACAAAAAAACCAGGTGAAGCAGGAGACACTGGCAATAACCAAAACCCAGCCAGATAGAGGGCAGAAGAAACTTTCTAATGCCAGAGAGATGACCATTAATTTATTCAACATCATGAATAAATTCCTAGAAGCAGGACTGAAGACCCATAAAGCAAGGAAGAAGCCCTTCATTAATGAGAAACAAGGAAGAACCAGGCAGGAGATATATATTTCATATAGGTGCATACCCATACATTGAGAAATGGGGGAAACTAAAATGCTGTGGTCTCAATTTTTTCCAGAGTTGCATGTGCAGGTATGTTAAATATTGCCTGTCAATGGACTTTTTTAATTAAATTAATTTTCTCTTTTTTTTTACAGAATAAAGCAAGCGTGCCAAGACATTCTGTGAGCACTGTAGCTACCAGGTAACTTGCAGGGTTTTATGACTGCAAGAGCCTGGAAGGGAAAGTGGCATCATTGTAAGGACCATTGTCCTTTCGTGTGTGTGTGTGTGTGTGTGCAGGGGGGCAGACCTCAGAATAAGCTCAGTAAAAAGGCAGAGTCAGTGTTAGAGCAGTCCCTGGGCATGAAGATGGCAAAACTCACCACCATAATAAACAATGACTCTCATCCTATCGGTGGTCTTGGAGCACCATAAGGCAGCAGATAAAACCATCAAGGTGCACTCCTGCGGTCCCTTCCAGCCAACAGCCGCCACCTACACCTTAAGCCTCCCGCTCCCAGTGATCTGACCTTGAATGGGTTACGTATTTGATTCAACTTAATCATGTTTATCATTGTAAAGTGCAGTTAGAATTTCCCACTGGGATCAACTAAGTGCATTCTAATGTATTTGTATTTATTACATTGTATCATCATTCTTGAGAAATTCTCTGTTTATTGTAAGTATATGCATTTATTGTGTGATAGTCTTGTTGCCAAACCTGTACTGTGTAGCCACACCTTTCACAAAAAAAGTAATTTCCCCCCAGGAGACCACATGATACTATAGAGTATGTGGATATTAATTCATTATTAGAGTGGTGATTTCTGATTCTAGAAAAGGACAAAAAAAACTTGCCTTGGCAATGATTTACTGTAATAAATAGCAAATAGATGCTGAAGGGTCTATTTTGTGAGTGATATCTTGAATGGCGATGATATGATGTGCTGAAGGGAGGTGGTCCATCTTGCATTTAGTGTGGTGAAACTGAGGTGGAGTTAAGTACCATTAAAACGGTGGAAAGCATAACTGGCTTCCTCAAACATCCCCCTGAATCAGTTACCCTAGCCTGACCTTTAAACTCTTCTAAACTACAATCTCAGACACTCCAAAGGGATGAGAGCACCCTGACCATCACACAGTCCACATGACTACAGGGTATGAAAGTGCGTTGGTGAGATAATCACCGACCCCTCCTTCCCAGAGTGCCACCTGTTCCCTCAACTCACTTCTGGAAAGTGTCACAGGTCCAATAAAACCAAAACCAACTAACATTTGAGCAGCCACTCTTCCAGAGCAGTCCTCATGGCCGAAAAGGAACCGTAGGACAGACTCCTGTCTGGTTACACGTATTACTCAAATGCAAAGCTTATATTATGGCAACTTGTAGTCGTTTTTCTGTTGAATTGATGTCTTCATTCATGTAAATTGTTTTTATGTTTAATAAGACTAGCCAAGACAAATTCCATGTAGATGGAACACTACATGGACATGGCATGAACTTATGCACTGATTCCGATTCCAAGAAACCCACTGTGAAATCAGTTAGTGATAAATAACCCCTTGACCTACATATCCCCTAACCTTAGCTGAACCCAAACTTCAACGATAGCACGTCATGTCATGAAGCGTCATTTAAAACAATTAGAGAGACTGATGTTTGAAATTAATGTTGATCTTCGAATTGAAAAGCAATATAAGAAGAACTCAATTAATTGCCAATATTGCTTTGGGTACTTCTTGTGTATAATACATGAAAACGTTTTTCGTATAAAAAGCACGACTGCCGGCGGATTCGTTGCTTGAGTTTTTCCCCCGCATTGTGGTTATATTTATGTTTTTTTTCATCTTGCGTGCGATTAACATCTCATTATACATCAGCAACCCTATCACCAGATAATAAAAATAAGAACGTTTCTAGTGAATTTCTGTTGGGAGGGACTTGCTAGCGAAACTTGTAAAATGAGCCCAATTGCAAAAAAGACAACCTTCTTTGGGCAGCGCTTCGGCCGATTTTGACCAATAGAGATCGTGAAAGGCGGACACAAGTATTAACAGACAAGCACATTGGCCAATCATGTGTGGTAATGGGAGTGTAGCTCTTTGTGAATATTGCACGATATTGACGCTCGATCCGTCCAGTTCGATCGGCAACGGGAGCGGAGAAAGAGAAGCTGAGAGCCCGAAAGGCAGCAGCCCCACCACCGCCGGCCCAGGTTACCATCTAGCACCGGGAAAAAAACACCAAAACACTAGAAGGCCACCGCCGGCACAAAGAAGTTAATACCAACAGCCAGGAGACCACCATGAGCAGCGAGGCCGAGACGCAGCAGCAGCCGCAACAGCAGGCGCAGCCGCCTCAGCCTGCCGAAGCGGAGAGCCCCTCCAGTCCGGCGGCCACAGCTACCGCGGGGGAAAAGAAGGTCATCGGTGGGTATGCCGGAATGGTTCCGTTTGTCTGCCTTTATCGATTGTTTTCCTTATTATTATTTGAAAAGTTTCCCGAACTACACGTTAGTTACCACGCGCAGTTGGGCTGCCTTCCCTCCTCTTTCGCTCCCATTCGCTTGATGGACTCGATCTGTCAAACTCTTTGTGTAAAGAGGAGCCGTGGATCTGCTGGCGAGGAGCGAGAGGGGGGTAAGGCGACACTTTCGTCTGCGGAGCGTAGGGCGAGCTGGCGGCCGGGTGACCACTGGCTTCCACCTGGGCTCCGAATTCCATCGGATCGCCCCTCCGGTTCTGTAGCGGAAATGGACCGCGGCGGCTTGAGCCAGGGCGCGAGGGGGGGGGCGCCGCCGCGGTCTCTTATCGGTCCCGGGCGTCGTGCGCGCCGTCTGCCGTTTGGCTCCGAATGGGATGGGGGAGACTAACGTGATAAACACGCGAGCCGGGCCTTGCTCTCGGACGGCCCAACTCGCATCTGACTCGCAGCCGACCCCCCTGTTTTAAATCGCCAGCTATCGCTGTTGTACGGCCAACCGTATGATTCCCAACACTTGTATGTGCTGCGGGTTTTGTAGTAAGTACCTGGGTTTTAAAAAGTTGCCCCTACTTTGGCCAGCTGAGGGAGGGAGGGGGGGGGGGCGATTCGAACTGGTCAGCCGACTGTTGAGTGCTGGCCGGCAGCGATGGCCGACTCCCCCCGCTAGTACGCGTGGCTAACCAGCGTTGCCGCTTTAGCCGGAGAGACGTGGTCTCTGTAAAGGAATTCAGACCCCCGATTTAAATCCAGAGCGAGTGTTGATCGTATTTTTTCCTTGTAAATAAACTGGAACTGAGGGAGAGGAAGGAATCTGAAGCGAGGAAACCTTGGACGGACATGGAATCCAAAATGTCTGCCGCGGTGCTCGGCTCCCCATTGTCTCGCCGGCGCGGTGTAGCGTTGGTATAATTCAGCCCGTTCAGACGCCTCCGCGGACTGGGTGTAACCACCGGCTGCGCCGAGTTCGGCCCGGACTTTTTTTCTTTTTACATATCAGAGCCCCACTTGTTTAAACGGCCCATCCGCGTTATAGGCGTTCATGTGGCACAGGCCGAGACACCGAACCCTTTGAGCACTTGGTGAACAAGGACCGTAGCGCCGGTGGCCGCGGACGCGGTATCGGGTCCTCGCAGCAGCGTATTAGGCATCGTGGTCTTTGTTATCCTGGGGTGGCGGTTCCCCAACCGTGCTTACGAGTCAAAACCGCACCGGTAGCCTTTTGCGTTCAATTACTGGCAGGCGGACCACGTGTGCTGTGAGACACTTCCTTGATCGCCGGACGGATTCCCGTAAAGCAGTCGCAGGCCATGGCCGACCCCCACGCTGGTCTTACACAGCCTCGTACACGTGTAATCGCACGCAGCAAATGTACGGCGGATGGGTGTCCCTCCGGGCGATCGTGCCCTGCGGCCTGTGCCCGCCTGACGTGGGGCGCAAACGGGTTTTGCATCAGAATCTAAAAAAGGCAACGCGGTCCGGAGGTTAAATATAGCGGCGGCCCGGATAGTTTTCCGGCCCTTGTACGTTCTTGTGAAGTCGCGGAACATTTGCTTCTGAAACTATTATGTGCCTGTAATGATTGATTCCAAACGAGTTTAACGACAATTATTAGGTTCTTTGTGAGCCGACTGTTTATCTCGTTTTGTCGCATTCAATAAACTTGTATTGAAAGTAAACCTCTGCTTAGTATTGTATTTTTTGGTAACAAGATTTTCTGGCGTCTAACTAATCGGCATTGTTTCGTTTAATAAGTGTTTACGTTTCATGCAATCGATTTGGTAAAATCCTGTAAACTAATCACTATAGCAAATGGCTGAGGCTGGAATGTAAAATAGCAACTGCATTTCCTATTTCGTTCCATTTAAAACGACTGTTTGCGTTGCATTTCAGTTTTCCCATACAACTGAAAATTTTCATGATCATTTAAATAGAATTTGGTCGAAATTCAATTTAAAATGAATCTGCCACCGAATGTTTCTGTCCGATGTGTTAAGTCGATGGTTGCCGTATGTGTGTGTTTACCCACTAAAAAGCATTTTGTTTTTCAGCAACAAAAGTCTTGGGGACGGTCAAGTGGTTTAATGTGAGGAACGGTTACGGTTTCATCAACAGGTGAGGAAGCCCTGCTTCTTTAGGCTTTGGGGGTGTTATTGTCCCTGTCAGATTTGAGGGATTTAACTTTTTTTTTTCCATATTAGGAACGACACAAAAGAAGATGTCTTTGTACACCAGGTATGTTCAAGGTTCAAGATTCTTTCATTGTCACATACATAGTTATACAAAGTACAACACACAGTGAAATGTGTCCACCACCTGTGCTGTATGTGTGTTTCAACTGCTTCTATTCTGTGCATCTTTCCTTGACATGTGAAATGCAGTAACTTCTTTTCCCACCAAACAGACTGCGATTAAGAAAAACAACCCCAGAAAGTACCTTCGCAGTGTTGGAGATGGAGAAACTGTTGAGTTCGATGTAGTCGAAGGGGAGAAGGTAATTGCCACCAGTCTCGCTTCGGGCTTCTCTTGAGGGTCTTGGCAAACGGCTTGACAGTGGTTACAGGGTTACGAGCTGCAGTCACGCCCCATGCACAGTGATCTGTGCTTTTGCAGATTCCTTAGACATCGGCTTCTGCCTGGATGTTCTGGCTCTGCTACCTGCTGGTGTGTTTAACATTACAGGTCGCTTACTGCTGGGGGTAGGTACGGCACCTAATGCTGAAAAATGTTTAAAATGTCATTGTGGGTGTTTTGAGTATTGATCGGTGCCGAACATATTAAACGAAGCTTGGTTCCTCAGTGCCGCATCTTCCTGCCGTCGAGATGTACTCTGCTCTGAGATGCCGCCATCCTGTCGTGCAGGGTGCAGAGGCCGCCAACGTCACCGGCCCGGGAGGCGTCCCTGTCCAGGGTAGCAAATACGCGGCGGACAGGAACCGCTACAGGAGGTACCCACGTCGCCGGGGCCCCCCGCGTGGTGACTATCAGCAGGGCTACCACAGCGACGGGGAGGGAGAAGGACACGAGAAGAGGGAGGGAGTAGAGAGTGCCCCAGACGGTGACCTGCAGTCCGAAGAGCGCAGGCCTAACTTCCCCCCCAGGCGTCGCTACCCCCCATACTTCGTCCGTCGCCGCTATGGCAGACGGCCACCTTACACCAATGCTCCCCGTGGGGAGGTGACAGAGGTATGGAGTTTACTTCCTGCTTGGGGCTTCGATAAACATGATTTTCTGTTTATTTGGGCAAACGGCGAGATTTGTGTGCAAAAAAAGTAAAGGTTTGTGCGTCTGTGTTACGCAGGCAAGCGAAGGAGATGAAAACCAGGCCAGGTCTGACCAGGGAAGCAAACCCATGAGGCAGAACTACTACAGAGGCTTCCGGCCAAGGTTCACCGGCAGGTGTGCATTCTACACATGGGCACGAGGCCGTAACAAGCATTTTTTTTTGGGGGGGGGGGGCATTGTAAAGTTATCTTACTCTGAAGCTGGCAGCTGACGTTCGAGTCTCCTAATAACAAACATGACATAATCCTGGGTACCACAGCTCTAGGCAGAATGGGTGACACCTGCTTTGTGCTGGTGTTTGAATGCAATTTGTACCAAAATTGCTGCCTCTGAGACATTCTAATTCAGCAGTGGACAGATCACTAGTTCTTCACTTTGAGCAGTTAGCATATCTAAACCAGTTTTCATTGTGAAGAGGCTAAAAATGAAATGCTGTCAGACCAGCTCCGGTAGATTCTTTAATGAAGGTATGTAACCTTCCGTTTTATGTTTTTCTTTGAAATCTAACACAGCTTAAGTCTCTTTGTTCCTTGTCTTAAGAATGCATCAGTTTGATGATGCTTTGTTGGAACTAGTGAGTAGTGTTGGCGAAGTTCTGGAACTAGTGAGTAGCATCGGAGAAATTCTGTATGCATTTTTCCTGACTGATGTCTAATCCAGGTGATTGATTGTCAGGAACCCCCCCCCCCAAAAGACTAAATTGGTTCAAAGACAAACTTATTACACCAAGTGTACTCTGGTGCACAAATTCATATTTTTAGCTTCTGCAAGTAATAATAATAATCAATCCTTTATTTATCCCCATGGGGAAATTCCTTTTTATGCCTCCCTCAACTTGCTCTTTGTA